>CM035172.1:39371798-39530549 GCA_020205615.1 Panax quinquefolius | reverse complement strand
ATTAATTATCGAAATTTGAGTCTCAAAGAATGAAATATTAATTCATGGATGTGGTAAAAGTCATCTTTGGTAGTAGTGCATTGATAGACTTGGTATGATTATGACCACGGATTATTCGGTATAATCACGATCAGTAATTGAAAACACGAATATCCTTAGCCATGAGTACATGGATAATTCACGGTTGTGATACTATTAAATCGAGTCTCGAGATTATTGGTTTTTGATTTATATATTTTGGCATGTAGTGCAAAGATGAATTGTTAATGAATATCTTTGGTAGGATTGCAAAGATGAATTTAATGTTTTCAACGATAAAGGTATTCAAGGTATCCTCACCTCTTTATCATATCGTGTCACGCACCCTAATTTCGAGGGCGAAATTCCATAAGGAGGGAGATTGTGAGACCCCAGATTTTATCAATAAAGATTTTAATTTTTCAAATAATTTTTTAATATTATGGTGTGAATTTGAGATAATATTATAGTTGTGGGTAGTATTTATAAATTTTGCAAAGTATCTGCAAGTGGTTATATTATATTCGATTGGTGGGAATATTCGGTTTAGCGAGGAATATTCGTCATAACTACCAATTGGTGGACCCCACAATGTAATTCATCATTTGATTGAAAAAACGACAAAAATATTTTATTGAAATAACTACGGAAGTTTTACTGAGTTGATCTTGTTGAACTACTTGGTAGTAAAAAAGTGCGATGTCGTGCGGTTGCATAAGTATTACCAGTATTGATTATTGATGCTTATGTGAGAAGTCACTCAGGTTTGATTCCATTATTGTCGATTAATAATATGAATTATTATAACGATAATGACGTTTTGTTTTATTAGTATTATTAACGTAATAAAACCGAAATATCTTTTATATAAAATAGAATACTTTATTAAAGTTATTCTATAAATAGAATATATTATATTTTATTATGCATAATGTTGCGCGTAGTGTTTTTGCATAGTATTGCATAGTGTTTGCATAGTAAAATATTTTTATATAAATAGAATATATTATATTTTATTTAAAAGATTTTCTTTAAATATGGACCGTCGATTAAAGTAAATCAATCTGAATAGTTCATGGATTAATTCTTATGCATTCCATTTTCCTATAAATAGAAGCTCATTCCTTCATTATTTTCTTACTTAATTCATTTAAACTAGAGAGAGAAATTATAAAAAGAAGCTATAGAGAAAATTATGAAAGAAGAAGAGTATTACATGAGATCCCGATTTTATCAATAAAGATTTAAATTTTGTCAAATAATTTTTAATATTATGGTATGAATTTGAGATAATATTATAGTAAATGGGTAATATTTATAAATTTTGCAAAGTATGCAAGTGGTTATATTATATTCGATTGGTGGGGAATATTCTTGTTTAGCAGGGAATATTCGTATAACTACTCAATCATTGGTGGACCTAATAACAAAATTATTATCGGATTGAGAAAACGACAAAAATATTTTATTGAAATAACGGCGGAAGTTTTCTGGTTGATCTTGTTGAACTACTTGGTAGCAAAAATACAAAGAATACGTGTGGTTGCGTAAGTAGCACACGATATTGATTATTGATGCTTATGTGAGAAGTCACCCGGTTTGATTCCATTATCACGATTAATAATATGAATTATTATAATGATAATGACGTTTTTGTTTTATTAGTATTATTAACGTAATAAAATGAAACATCTTTTATATAAAATAGAATACTTTATTAAAGTTATTCTATAAATAGAATATATTATATTTTATTATGCATAGTGTTGCATAGTGTTTTGCATAGTGTTTTGCATAGTATTGCATAGTAAAATGTTTTTATATAAATAGAATATATTATATTTTATTTAAAAGATTTTTCTTTAAATATGGACCGTCGATTAAAGTAAATCAATCTGACCGTTTCATGGATTAATTCTTATGCATTCCATTTTCCTATAAATAGAAGCTCATTCCTTCATTATTTTCTTACGAATTCATTGAAACTCTGAGAGAGAAATTATAGAAAGAAGCTATAGAGAGAAAATTATAGAAAGAAGAAGAGTATTCTATTACTTCACTACTTCTATATTCGGTTCTTTTACTACGGTGGGGTGTTATTCTTTCTTCTTGAAGAGAACTTCATTATTCCATTCACTATTATTCTATTGGAATAACAGAAAAGTGATATACCCTATACATAACCTCGATATATGCGGCGTATCCTATACTTGGTGAAATCCTTATGTTATTCCATTCTTATTTATTACATTGGAATAACTTTTGTATCTGTGATTTACCCTATACTTGGTGACATTCTTCTATTATTCTATTGGAACATCTTGTCATGTGTTTTACATCGGACCTGGTTCCGCTTTTATTATTCTGTTGGAACATCCTGCTTGTGTGTTTTACACCTTGACCGGTTCCGTCTTTATCATTCTGTTGAATATCCTATCATGTGTTTTACACCCGGATCTGGTTCCATCTTTATTATTACATTGGAACATCCTCAGCTTGTGTGAATTTCACCGACTGGTTCCGTTATTATTATTACATTGGACTAACTTTGTCATCGCAAGTACCGCATGCGTGGTGATTTCTTTTGTTATTCCATTCTTTATTATACCCAGTTGGTTAAAACTTTGACTTCTATACTCCATGAAATTAGTAGAATATCCTTGATATTTGCGTTTCATCCAGTATCTTTTCATGGAAATATTCTTCTGATCATTCTTGAATTTTACGCTACGAAACAGTATCAGGTTGACAATTTGGACGTTAATAATTCGTGGATTAAATAATTCTTGAACTTGTTTTATTGAATTACTATGTCATTGTCATCATCCTCATGTTATATTATGTTATCTTTGGCTTACGTGCATAGATGAACTTAGTATGATTATGACCATGGATCATTCGGTATAATCACGACTTGATATAAATGATGTGACAAAAGTCCTCGATTGGCACTGTAATGCGATGATGGATAGTTTTTGGTATGATTATGACCGGGGAGATTCTTGGTATAGTCATGACCATTGATAATTTGATAAAAATCCTTGGCCAGTGAGTACAAGGATGATTAGATAATGGTGGTTTATTTATTAAGTTGAGTCTCGGCCGATAAAAGTTGATGAAAACCTTTAAAACCTAAAAGATAATAGACTTTATTCTCTACTTGACTCTTTTAATGGATTACATATTCCACCGCAGCTTAAACCGGTTGTTATTGTATTTTATCGGTTTAACAACTGTTGAAGGCTTATGATAATTTATTACGCATTATCTTAGTCGTAATATTTCTTCTTTGGGCTAGTTGAGCTCCCCTTTTTTTCACTTTGTTCTCTTGAGAAATGAGAACATAGTTTGAGACGAGTCTGGGAACGGAGTAATGGTCCGAGGATAGCATTAGTAGTCCTCACTATTCATGAAATAGTGTGATAATAGTTGTAATGAGGACTCCTTTTGAGTTTGTATAATATCTAGTAGACAATATTTGTATTCAAACTCACGCTTTATGTCGTATTGCATACCTACGCTTATATTAGTAAGTTGTATTTGAATTTATGTACCATGTAAGTGGCGACCCAAGATGGGTGGCGTATACCTAATTTTGGGGCGTCACATATTCTCGCTACTTCACTACTTCTATATTCATTCTTTTACTGTAAGGGATATTATTTGTTGTACGTAAGAAGGTGTTATTCTTTCTTCAGAAGAGAACTTACATTATTCCATTCATTATTATTACATTGGAATAACTCGTAAAAGTGGTATACCCTATACATAACTCCGTATATGCGGCGTATCCTATACTTGGTGAAATCCTTATGTTATTCCATTCTTATTTATTACATTGGAATAACTCAGAGCACGCTCTGTGATTTACCTATACTTGGTGACATTCTTCTATTATTCTGTTGGAACATCCATGTCTGCGTGTGTTTTACACCGGACTGGTTCCATCTTTATTATTCTCGCTGGAACATCCTGCGTGTGTTTTTTACAATCGGACCGGTTCCGCTCTTTATCATTCTGTTGGAATATCTGTCGTGTATTTTACACCGGGATCCGGTTCCATCTTTATTATTCTGTTGGAACATCCCAGCATTTGTGAATTTCACCTGACACTGTTCCGTTATTATTATTACATTGGAATAACTTTGTACATCTGGCACCGCATGCACGGTGATTTCTTTTGTTATTCCATTCTTTATTATACCCAAATTGGTTAAAACTTTGACTTATACTCCATGAAATTAGTAGAATATCCTTGATATTTGCGTTTCATCCAAAGATCTTTTCATGGAAATATTCTTCCGATCATTCTTGAATTTTACTCACTGAAATTGATGTCGTGTTGACAATTTGACGTTAATAATTCATGGATTAAATAATTCTTGAACTTGTTTTATTGAATTATTATGTCATTGTCATCATCCTCATGTTATATTATGTTATTTTTTGGCTTACGTGCATAGATGAACTTAGTATGATTATGACCAAGGATCATTCGGTATAATCACGACTTGATATAAATGATGTGTCAAAAGTCCTCGGTGGGCACAGTAATGCAATGATGGATAGTTTTGGTATGATTATGACCGAGGGTGATTCGGTATAGTCATGACCATTGATAATTTGATGAAAATCCTTGGCCGTGAGTGCGAGGATGATTAGATGTGGTGGTTTATTTATTGTTGAGTCTCAAATGATAAAATTGATGAAAACTTTTAAAACCTAAAAGATAGTAGACTTTATTCTCTACTTGACTCTTTTAATGGATTACATATTCCGCCGCAGCTTAAACCGGTTGTCTATTGTATTTTATCGGGCTTTAACAATTGTTGAAGGCTAATGATAATTTATTACGCATTATCTTAGTCATAATATTTCTTCTGGGCTAGTTGAGCTCACCCTTTCTTTCACTGCTTTTCTTGTGAAATGAGAACATAAATTTGGACGAGTCGGGGAACGAAGTAATGTCCGAGGATAAGATTAGTAGTCCTCACTATTCTGCGTGAAATAATGTGATAATAGTTGTAATGAGGACTCCTTTTGAGTTTGTATAATATCTAGTAGACAATATTTGTATTCAAACTCACGAGTTTATGTCGTATTATATACCTACGCTTATATTAAGAAGTTGTATTTGAATTTATGTACCATGTAAGTGGCGACTCAAGATGGGTGACGTATACCTAATTTTGGGGGTGTCACATGTGGAGTAAAATTCAAGAATAATATTCATGTACCAAAAATAATTTGGACAGAAAAGAAATATATTTTTTTTTCGGGTAAATAGTACCCCGTGAATAGTATTTCGGGAATAGTACCTCGTAAATAGTACCCCGACATGAAAAATACCCCAAATACCCGAGTGAATAATATTCGGGTGAATAGTAACCCGTGAATAGTAACTCGTGAATAGTACTCTGACACGAAAAGTGCTCCGAATACCCGAGTGAATAATACTAGAGTGAATAGTAATCGGGTGAATAGTAACTCCGTGAATAAGAATCGTAAAAAAAAAAATACCAAAGAAAAATGATATTCCATGGCGAGTACAAAAGAAATGATATCTCATACGAGTATAATAGAATATACAAAAGCGTAAATGGATTTTCACCCGCATGCACGGTAATCCACGTAGACGGATCATTTCCACAATTTAATAAAGAATGAATATGAAAGATCATTCACCATGCATGCGGTAATCCACATGCATGTGTTATTCCAACAGAATAATAAAGAATGGAATAACGAAGAATTCACCAGCGTCGTGTAATCCGCATGCATGAGGTTATTCCAATGAATAATAAAGAATGGAACCAAGTCAATGCGTAACTCACGCATGCATGTGATATTTCTAACGAATAATAAATAATGGAACCAGTGTCAAATGCGTAATCCGCCTGAAACAAGATATTCCAACGAATAATAAAGAATGGAATAACAATAGAATTCACCGAGCATACGATAGGCCGAGACGAGACGGAGTTATTCCAACGTAATAATAAAGAATGGAATAATGAAAGAATTTCACCATGTATGCGGTACTTGCGTGAGCGAGTTATTCCAACATAATAATAAAAATGGAATAACAACCCTTACGAGTATTGAAAGAAAATAACCATCTTCATGAATACGAAAGAATAATAACCTTTACCTTAGAAGAAAACTAGAATCTTTGGAATAGTGAGGTAGCGAGACTTCTCTTCTTCTTTCTCTATAATTTTTCTCTATAATAATTGCTTCTATAGCTTTAGAGAATTGGTGAGAAATGAAGGAAGAATGAGCTTATTTATAGGAAAATATAGTTTCGATAATTGCACGCGTTTTGGGCTCAAATATTACAATTATAATACCTTCCTCTTTTCCTTCATTTTAATTTAGTCCTGCAAGTATTATCAAACTTGCACCACCTCCCCTAATAGTAAATCATGTGAATTAATAGTAAATCATGGGACTCAATAGTTCTAAACATGTGAAAAAAATAATTACAATATAGTTCCTTCATCTATACCTCCATTTTTAACTTAGTAATGCAAGTATTATCAATCTTGCACCAACTCCCCTAATAGTAAATGAATGTGAATCAATAACACACACATGTGAACAAATAGTTATAATCATATGAATTAATAGTAATTAATTTCTCATTTATCCGATTAATTACTCGATTGGTCAATATAACCTCCAGACATCAATTATTATCGAAATAAATATCAATTTTCACTAACACTAATAATTTTAACACAATGAAACTATCAATTTCATCTTTAATCAACACGAACTTATTCATCATTAATATTATAATTCACAATATTTAACAACCAGATCATTCACAGGAAAGAGGGGGCTTTCTGATAAAGATTTCTCCTTATTGGCGCGCAATTAGGTGACCAAACCTCTCTTTGATAGAACTTCTAGACATTGTCAATATTGCGAATAATAATATGAATAACTTTGTCGTCTCAATTATTGATTTAATAATATAACATATTATCTGAGATGATCTTTGTGACAATAATTGAATCGATAATATGAGAGATATGATCTGAAGAATTCTTTGTAGCAATAATTGAGTATAACCGAGTGACTTCTTACGTAAGCATCAATAATCAATACCGTATTACTACTTATGCGACCACGCGTATTACTATACTTTTACTACTAGGGTAGTTCAGCGGTTTTAACGGTAACACTTTCGGCCGTTATTTTTATAAAAAGATAATTACATCATTTTCTAACTACTGACGCATAATACTTCCGTTGTGGGATCCACCAATGATTGTGTCATCGTACGGATATTCCCCGACAAAAAGAATATTTCCCGACCAAACGAATATTTTATAACAACTTGCATACTTTGCAAAAAATTTTCACATATCACCCTTAACTTTAAACTTTTATCAATTTAACCATTTACGAAAAAAAATAATTATTGTAAAAAAATTGAATACTTTCATTTCGTAAAATTCGGGGTCTTACAGTTCGTCTCCTAGACTCCTTCACACAAATAGTTTATCTCCTTCACACAAATTAATCAATATGAAAAGCAAATAATCAATTGAGCTTCTCCAGCGGACTTCGTCTCCTTCAATCCTTCATCACTGTTTAATTTTAGGTATTAATTCTATTTTTTAGGGTTTTAAAATTAATTGTTTTGCTTATGAGATTTAGAAGCATTGTTTAATTTAATTGGGCTTGATGACTGATTGAGTAGATTTGGTTATGCTACTATGGATTTGTTTATGCTATTATGAATCAAGTGAAAATTTTAATCTCTTTTCGAAGTTGAAGCTAATTAAGAACTACCTCCGCTCAACTATGTCACAAGAAAGGTTGAATGAATTATGTTGGGCACAATAGATCTAGAAGGGGGGGAGGGGGGTTGAATAGATCCTTTTATTTCAAATACTTTTCTGGTTTATATTATATTGTTTATAATTAACATACAATGAAACATAAGAATCTTTTAAGCACATCTGGAATAAGTAAAAGATCCCTTCATTGATATGTTCATAAATCATACATACATTGTTAAGTAGAGTAAGTTTAGTTATGGCGATTAAAACATACACATACTTGATTATAGTAGTTAATGTAAATGACATAATATAAAAGACACAAGGGTTTTAAGTGGTTCGAGACTCAAGCTCTAATCCACTCTTACGCTTTCAACTAGCGAGATTTCCACTAAGGAAAGCGCAAAGACACCTCAATCACTAAGATTCCTTGAGGCCGCTGACCTTGGGACTTGATTCACTAAGAACTCTTGAGGCCGTGGCATTGGAGCTTCTCTAGTTCCCTAGGAACTCTTCAAGCCTAACAGGGCTTGGAACTTCGTTTTGTCTCTTGAGACGAGGACCATTCAGCCTGCTTCATTTAGTCCCTCCCACGAGGACCCTTCATTACTGGCTTTGTTGAATTGTTTGTTTGTTGTTGTTGGAGTTTGGTCTTTGAAATGCTAAGATGTCTTCGTACTCTGAACATCTTCTATACTTAGCGACTGACTTGCGATCATCCATGAAGTCTGCGGTGAGTGTTGCATGATGCTCGAACTTCTTCATTCTTTCAACCACTTGGATGACCCCACGATGAACTGCCTTGAAGATCCTTCTCCTTGGTACTTGATGGTTTTGCATATGATAGCTTCTAAGATGACCGTAAGCTCTTCTGTTAGGTATTTAGAAGCTTTCTCATGCTTGACACCAAAATGACATTTGTGATCTCCCTTCTTGCTACTTGATGCCTTCTCATGATGGACTTGCTAAGATGATTGTAGGCTCTTCTCTATTGTACTTAGAGTCTTCCTATGATGGACATCAAGATGACATGATGTTCTTCTTTCTTTCGGCAGTTTAGAACACTTTTTAAGTAGTAGAACTCTCACTTCTACATTGTAGAACTCTCACTTCTACTTCTTTCTTTGCATGTCTCTGAGTGTTCTTGGTGGATCGTAGAGTGAGCCTTCGGACTCATTATCTCACATGGTTTAGATCAGTCCACCTTCTCTCTTAACTCGACAACTCCAGCAACCTTTGATCTTTGAAGCTCTTTTTCATTTAAACTTCTTCCCAATCCTTCCGTTGGAAAGTAGCCGTTGAAGGCTATTCAAATATCTTCACAGATCTCGAGTTGCTTGAGGTAGACTGCTTGATGTGACTTGTCATACTTTTTCTGACGCTGCAGTCTACTGTTTCACCTGCCCTGTCAGATGTATCACTTTAATGTCTTGGGCAGGTCGAAGACTTTATTACCTCTTTCTAATTTCTCGACCAGAGGTTGTCCTATTGCATCGATGCTCTCAATAAGCACTTGTCCGAATATTACCCTTCAGATTGAACCTTTACCAATGCTTCAGTCTTCAGCTATTAGAACTCTACGATTCTGATGCACGTCTTCAATGACCTGATCGTAGTGTCTTGTTGAGTGTTGCTTTCGTTGGTAGTAGAGTTAACACTACGATCTTGAAGAGTGTTGATTGGATCTTGAATGTAAACACCTCTTCCTTCTATCATGCGATGCTTGATACTTACATTTTGCTTATTTGTTCTCGGAGACCGATGGCCTAATTCTTTGCTCTGGTCCCCTTCTGAATATCAAGGCACTTGATTTGTGGCGCGTCCCGCTTGCTTTCTCCTTGTGATCTCCCTGTTCACTTATCATCAATGAACCCGACCCTACACTTAATCACTTTAGCCTTGCTCTTGGTGAGGTGACCAAAGATTTCGCTTCACCTTCCATAAGTTCCTTCTTTGTTTGGAAAACACTACGATCTTGGTTGCTTCCAAGATCGTTGTCTTCTATTCACTTGATAGCTACTGCATAAGCTGACTTTCCTTAGTCAGCTTCTGAAGTCTTCTTTGGATCTCCTTGTGGAAGACTTCATCATGAATGGCTTTACAACTCAATCTTGATGCTGATTGGGTTGGTGCTTAGATCTTCTGTTAGCCTGCATGTCATTTGTTGAGTGCTCTTTGGTTTCCTTGGATGTAGCTTACAACTTGAACCAGAGGCTTCGATCCTTTGGATATTCTGGGAGTGCTCATTTGTTGAGAACCATATATGCTCTACGATTCTGCCTTGGCATTGTGAGCACTTTTGTTGAGGTCGTAGTTCTGCACTCTACAATACAGCTTTGGCTGGTGCAGACACTACGATCCCGAGATCAGATCTTGAGACTCTACGATTTCTGCCTTGTGCGTGTTGTCTTCATCTGATCTTACTTGACTACGATCTCTACATGTAATCCATAGGCTCTACGAACTCAGAGTGTGATTTACAATCCTTAACTTGGCCGACATCGATGAGACTTCTACGACTACGAGTGTAGTCTACGTTTACATCTTAACTTGGCGGAGATGATCGGTCTTCTCGTGAGCAGTTGTCTCTACGATTCGAACACGACTTCCTCAAAGACACTACGATCCCGAGGAAGCTCTACTCGACACACTTATGATCCTTCTTCGTTTCCCTGAAGTCCACGAACTCAAGAGATCTACTTATCTTGCATACTCTATTACGCCTCGATAGCTCTCGAGTTAACCTTGACTCTCTGGCGGACTTCGACTTACAGTGCGGTCAGGTGATGATCAGACAAGCCTATCTATTACATCATAAGATCAACCTAACAAGCTTGATCTTTTTATATTTATAGTCCTTGGACATCATTTCTTTTTAAGGACTTTACAAAGCTGTCTTTCTTATGTAGGATCAACCTAACATATTTGATCAATTCATTCTAAGTCCTTGTACACATATTTCTATTATCTATCAGAGGACTTTACAGCTTTTCTTAATGCAAGCATACTTGCATATTCATTCACATATATATCATAATCAAATCATATATTAAATAGGAATATCATTCACATGTTTATTCTTGACAAATTATCCATCCTATCTATTGAACATGAGATGGCGGATAAGATTGATTGTGCGGATATTATTAATACTTTTGCTGCTAAAACTGCAAGAAGGATGATATTCAAGTGTTGTCTTTGAACTGATTACTTTTTGACTTAGTGATAATGTGATATCTAAATGATGCTTTGGAAATATTGAAATAGTCGGTTATTATATTTGGTATTCTTTCGTATTGATGCTCTTTTGTTCAGGAAAAGTTCTTCGCTTTTTATGCCTATCTTAATAGCAATTCGCAAAAGGCTCATTTTGTTGTTGTTGTCAAAAGCTTTAGGCCTTCAAAACTCGAGTACTACCGTGTTGAAAGTTAGGAGTTTCTTTAAATCGTTAATCATCCATTTAAAATATTTATGATTTGAGGGTTGAGAGTTTTTCAAATCGTCAACCGTGCGATTTGTGAATCATAAACAATAGGTATTGAAAAAACTCGTAAATTTTGATTTATACGTTTTTTATTGTTTTCTTGAATCAATGAAGACTACTTGATTAGATCGATTTGTGATTCCATAATTTGCTATAAAGACTCATTCTCAGATTCGAACTAACTTCTGAGATCAACTCAATATAAGTATATTAGGCTATTTTGTGGTGAAGGTAAGGAAAGCTACGATCTGGCGAGGGACCATATTCTTCTTCATCGATGTGGCTTGTGTTATGGATTTTACTCAATTTTTCGCTTTATATATTTGAATCAACCAAATTGTTTCAAATATATGAACCAATTTTGTCCTCCTTGAATAAGTTGAGTTGGGGTTTCCAGATCTGGTGGAGCACACCATTCGTTAACTTTGGACACTTTGGGTATAATAGTCTGAAATTTTTGTTTAGCCCTGTCCGCTAGTAATACTAGCGGACGTTGTGTTCTCATTTTTAATCTCAGCCATTAATTATTTTAACAAACGCTTAAGATGCTATTTGCCCATATTTAATCCATAGCAAATACATGCTATGGATCATTGCATATATATATATATATATAGCTGTGCATTACACAGTCAGTTATGGCGATGGTTTTTTGGGCTATAGCGACGGTTTCACCCGTCGTCATAGCTATTCTGGGCTATGGAGACGGGTGAACCGTCGCTCACCCGTCGCCATAGCCCAAAAAACCCGTCGTCATAGCCCTACTGTGTAATACACAGCTGTATATATATACATATAGCCCTATATGGAAAAAATATATATATCCCTATATATGTATGTATATATATATATATTAATGGCTTAAATAATTTTTTTTAATGTGATTTGATAAGAAAAAAAAAGAACTTTAAACTGTTTGTGAGTTTTGGATAAAATTACTAACCAAAGAGAACTTTTTACCATGTGTCTTTTTCATACAGGCCAAAGACATTCACCAATTATATTGTGACGCCTCCAAAATTAGGTATACATCACCCATCTTGGGTCGCCGAGACATAGTGCGGATACGTATCACAAATACAATCTTAAATATCTGGTATCTGTAGTATACGCATACAAGACATATCTTTGAGTTTTAATAAGAATATTGTCATCTGTATAATATCCACTCAATGGAGTCCTCATTACATTTATTGTCACACTATTTAATGTAATAGTGAGGACTACTAATGCTATCCTCTCGGACCATCACTCCGTTCCCCAGACTCGTCCCAAATATATATTCTCATTTCAAGAGAAACGGTGAAAGAAAGGGTGAGCTCAACTAGCCCAAAGAAGAAATATTACGACTAAGATAATGCGTAATAAATTATCATTAGTCTCCAACAATATTAAACCGATAAAATATAATAGACATCAAGTTTAATCAGTGGCGAAACAATCGATCCATTAAAAGAGTCAAGTAGAAAATAAAATCTACTATCTTTTATGATTAAAAAGATTTTTCATCATCATTATCGCCGAGACTCGAACTTAATAAATATTCCACATCATCGAATCACACCTCGCACTCTGGCAAGAATATTCTTTAGTATCACGACCACAATTATCCATACCACTACGGGCCAAGAATATTTGTGTATTCATTAATGGTCATGATCATGCCATAAAATAATTCATCTTTGTACTACTGCAAAGAGAATCCATAGCCATAATCATACCAAAAAATCCGCCCATCAATGCACTACGGACAATGAGGACTTTTTCCACATCATTTGTAACATTACGATTATGATTATCTTAGAATAATCACTCGGTCATAATCATACCAAGTCCATCTATATACTACAGTTCTGAGATGACTTTCAACATAATATAAGCATGAGGATGATGACAATGATATAAGAATTCAATAAAAACAAGTTCAAGAATTAATTTGTCCAAGAACTACTAATGTCCAAATTGTCAACATGATACTGCTTTGTAGAGTAAAATTCAAGAATGATCAGAAGAATATTTTCATGAAAAGATCTTTGGATGAAGCCTTGAATATCGAGG
The DNA here is from genome assembly GCA_020205615.1 of Panax quinquefolius. Classification (NCBI taxonomy): domain Eukaryota; kingdom Viridiplantae; phylum Streptophyta; class Magnoliopsida; order Apiales; family Araliaceae; genus Panax; species Panax quinquefolius. Next base: position 39,517,196 of record CM035172.1, on the reverse strand, counting down.
ATATTCTACTAATTTCATGGAGTATAGAAGTCAAACTTTAATCAACCGAGTATAATAAAGAATGAAATCACAAAAGAAATCACCACGTACATGCGGTGCTTGGATGATAAAAGTTATTCAACGAATACTAAATAACGGAACCAGGTCGGGTGAAATTCACACCAAGCGGATGTTCCAATAGAATAATAAATCTTGAATAATAAATGATGGAACCAGTCCCACAGATAAGATGATGCCAGATATTCCGAAGCGTAATAATAAAGACGGAATAATAAAAATGGAATCGGTCCGTATTATAGCACGATGCATGGATATTCCGGCGTAATAATAAAACGATGAATAATGAAGAATGTCACCAAGAGTATAGGGTAGCTCACATGATCAAAGTTATTCCAATGAACAATAAAGAAATGGAATAACAAAATTCTCTTCTACGAATACAAAAGAATAATATCCTTATATCGTAAAATAATACTTGATATAAGAGTAGTGAAGTAGCAAAAACTTTTCTTCTATCTCTCTATAGTCTCTCTCTATAGTTTCTCTCTCTAGAGTTCAATGAATTCGTAAGAAAATAATGAAGAATGAGCTTCATTTATAGGAAAATGGAATGCATAAGAATTAATCCAACGGTCCATCGTTTGATTTACTTTAATCGGCGGTCCATATTTAAAGAAAAATCTTTTAAATAAAATATAATATATTCTATTTATATAAAAAGATTTTTACTATACAAACACTATATCGTAATAAAATATAATATATTCTATTTATAGAATAACTTTAATAAAGTATTCTATTTTATATAAAAAGATTTTACTATGCAAAATACTATGCGTAATAGAATATAATATATTCTATTTATAGAATAACTTTAATAAAGTATTACATTTTATATAAAAGATGTTTCATTTTATTACGTTAATAATACGAATAAAACAAAACTTCTAAATCAACAATAATTGAATGAAATAATGTGAGATCTTATCGAAGCAACTATTGTAGCAATAATTGAACAAAACCGAGTGACTTCTCACATAAATATCAATAATCAATCATCAATACCTTAGCTACTACGCAACAACGCGTATTCATGTACTTTACTACCGAGTAGTTCAACAATGATCAACCAGTAAAACTTCCGCCGTTATTTTCAATAAAATATTTTTGTCATTTTCTTAATCCGACCAATAATTCCGTTGTAGGGTCCACTAATGATTGTCGTGTACGTATGAATATTTCTGTTTTAAAACGAATATTCCCCAATTAATCGAATATAATATGACAACTTGCAGATACTTTGCAAAATTTATAAATATTACCACAACTACTGACATTATCTCAAATTCACACTATAATATAAAAAAAATTATTTCGAGAAAATTAATTTTTATTCATAAAATCTGGGTTTTCATATATTATCTTTGCACCTAGACCAAAGATATTCAAAATAACTTGATTTTAATAATAGTGATATAAAGGATAACGAAAGTTGTAAGCATAATAAGATTAAAAAATAAACGTTAGAAATTTACATTTAATTTGTAAAGAGTCTAATAATGTTCAAATTACCAACATGATGACCAAAATGTGAAGTCAAATTCAAGAATAATATTCAAGATTTATATTTCAAAGATAATGATTAAAATTTAATAAGAAGGTTCGGGTAAATAAAAGTTCAAGTGAAATGATATTAGATGAAGCGCAAATCTCAAAGAAATTTCGAACCATTTCAGAATTATAGAAGCAATACTTACCATAGTAAGTTAGATTTAGGAGTATAAAAGAAAATTATATCCTTTACCTCAATTAATTAACAAGTGATTAGATGTTACTTTCTATGAAATTTATCAACCTAAATATATGTATAATTTAATTAGTAACTATCACATGTGGTGTACACTAACTCATATATTATGAAATTATTAAAAGTGACTATATAGTATAAATTTGTGTAGTGTATAGAATAAGCTTCAAAATAATATTTTAAAATAAAATCTTCCAAAGGAATGTTTTAAAAATATCTCTTCTAAAGGAAAATTATAAACACCATGTGAAGTGTGTGGGTGTTTGACCAACTTTTATAGAAAGACTTACTTGAATAATACTTGTACTCTTATTGATCTTCACAAAAACTCAAGATAGAGCGACACACTTAGAGAGTACTTACTCTAAGAAATTTTTAGAGTGTAGAAGGAAGTATAAGCAAGAAAGTTATGAATTTCTATATGTTAAGCCTTTCTATTTATAACCACAATATTCCACATTTTATAAATATATTATTCAACCATTATCATTATGTTTAAACATAATGATTACCCATTTTCATCCATTATCTTTACTTATTCAAAAGATCCATTATCAATATTTATTCAAAAGATTATTCTATTATCTTTAGTTATTCAAAATATTAATCCATTATCAAAAAGATTATTACATTATCATTATATTAAATTATATTATTCGTCTTTTTACATTATTGATTTAATTTATTAATATCACGGATATTCTGCTTCTTCAAATAATGAGTCATTTGTTAACTTAATACGTGACTTCCATTTATGTAACTTTCCATTACTACCCTTGCTACGATGTCAATTATTGGTTCATAATATGAGATCTTTGTGACAATTAATGTGACATCCCTAAATTCATGTGCTTTATATAGTGGATTTGGTTGTAAAACACCAACTTTTATGAATAAAGATGATTTTTCTATAAATATCATTTTGAATAATTATGGTATTGATTTGTTATAATATTAAAGTTGTGGGTAATAATTATAAATTTTGCAAAAAATCTTGATTGTTGTTATATTATATTCGATTGGTGGGGAATATTCGCTTTAACGAGAGAATATTCAGACATGATTTACACAATCATTAAAGTGGACCCCACGTTGGAATTATTGTTTGATTGAAAAAAACGACAAAAATATCTTTTATAAAAATAACTACGAAAGTTTTACCGTTAATCTGTTGAAATACCCTGTTAAAAATACGATGTCTATGCGTGGTTGCATAAAGTAGCACACAATATTGATTATTGATGCTTACGTTGAGAAGTCGATCAGGTTTTGTTTAATTATTGCTACAATGAATTGTTGTATAAGATCTCACGTTATTTGATTCAATTATTGTCGATATTTTATATATTATTAAATCAATAATTGAGACGACAAAAATTATTCATATTATTATTTGCAATATTGATGAATGTCTGAAGTTACATCGAGGAGAGGTTTGGTCACCTAATCATTGCGCTAATATGGAGAAATCTTATTGGAAAGCCCTCTTCTTTCTGAACGACCGCAGTTTGTTAAATATTGCGAATTATAATAAAGATGATAAATGTTGTTAAAAATATTGAGTGAATTTTTATGAAGTATTTGATTTAAATTTTATTTATTTTATGGATTTCATTTATCCATTTTTTAAATAATCGATGAAAATTATTTAACTATCACATGTGGGATGAAGAATGGAAATAGGGGGGGGAGGGGAGGAGGGGGAGATTACGTATAAGGTAGGGAATTATATATATATATATATATATATATATATATATATATATATATATATATATATATATATATCTGGTCTCTAAAATGAACCTTAAAATGACAAACCGTCGTCTTTGGTGTCTATGGTGACGGATTCGATCCGTCGCCATAGCCATGTAGTCTTTAGCGGCGATTTGATTTAACTGTCGCCATAGTACATCGACTTATAGACACCAAAAGACTGATTATTAAATCTTTGGTTCACTTTTTAAGGTTCATTTTAAGCTTAAAGTATATATATATATATATATATATATATATATATATATATATATATATATATATATATATATATATATATATATCATTCGTCGCAATATTTCAAGATTCTTTGTTAAAGAACCCCTTTTTTTACAAAGCATGAAATTTTGGGCTGGAAGAAAAAAAATTCATGGTCCAAAAAGTGGATTCTTCCACATCAATTAGTCTGAATGGTCCTCATGTACATAGACAAATCAACTCATCTAGATTCCCTCTAATTTTCTTCGGACATGATAACTTGACAAGTAGTCCGAGTAGCTAGATTGATACAAACAAAATAGGTCATTTCCCTTTCATTTTCTTCATATAAGACATATATGAGTAATTAAATTGATAGTGTAGACTTGAGTGCTTGGGGACTGGGGTCTCTTTTTAAGATAGAGATAGTAGTTTTAAACAACCTAATAGCAAATAATTAAAGGACCTATATGTATATATGTCAAGATACTGTGGTAAAGAAAAATAACTTTTAAGGGGGCAAAAATTTAAGCGGTCAATATGAGGAGGCAAAATGGTTGAATATAATATGTGAAGTTCAAGTTTTTGTCAAAGTTATAGAAAAATAGTGCATCTGTATGAGTAATATTAGAGTTCTTAAAATTTTGGTCTCTGTTTTGTCTCAAATAAAGTGAAATTTAATATTTTAATACAAATACTTTATAACATAACCAATCACAAAAGATTTACCTAACCAATATATCATTTACATATTATTTGAGATATTTTTTGATAGTCATTGTTATTACGCTGATGCAACATTTCTCTATAGCTTTATACAAAAGTTTGACAAATTTTAAACTTCATAAAAACTGGAGGGAGTTGATAAAAAGAAGTACAAGCAATATTCAAGTTATCAACATAACTATTGACACACTATTTTATAATATGGTGAAGACTACTATAGTAATTATTTCTGACCATCACTCCACACCCCGGTTAGTCTATGCCACACTCTCATTTGCTGAGAAGAACAATAGAACAAAAAGGAAAAGGGTGAGCTCAAATAGTCCAGTAAAGAATATCATGACTAAGATAATGAATAAAATAGATTATCCTTAGCTTTCAACAAAGAAAAAAATCGATAGAATATAATAGACAACAAATTTTAGATCAACAATCGCAATGAAAATAACAATCAATTAGGAGAGTAAAATAGATCATGATGTTCATAATCTTCTCCAATTCAAAAGTTCACCATTAATATTTTTTCCCTATATATAACACCAACTAATAGTTTCTTATCATAATCATGCAAATCAACAGTTCATCTTTGCACTACGGACCAAATATAGTCAATTGTAACACCAATGGTCATGATCATGCCAATAAACAATCCATCTTTGCACTACGAGCCAAAGAGAACTTTTTACCATGTGTCTTTTCCATACATGCCAAAGACATTCACCAATTATATTATTTTTGCACCTAGACCAAAGATATTCACAATAACTTGATTTTAACAATAGTGATATAAAGGATAACGAAAGTTGCAAGCATAATAAGATAAAAAAAAAAAAAAGCATTCGAGATTTTACATTTAATTTGTTAAGAGTCCAATAATGTTCAAATTGTCAACATGATAACCAAAATGTGGAGTCAAATTCAAGAATGATATTCAAAATTCGTATTTCAAAGATAATGATTGAAATTTAATAAGAAGGTTCAGGTAAATAAAAAGTTCAAGTGAAATGATATTAAATGAAGCGCAAATCTCAAAGGAATTTCTAACCATTTCAAGAATTATAGAAGCAATACTTACCATAGTAAGTTAGATTTAGAAGTATAAAAGAAAATGATATTATCACTTACCTCAATTAATTAACAAATGATTAGATGTTACTTTCTATGAAATTTATCAACCTAAATATATGTATAATTTAATTAGTAACTATCACATATGTTGTATACTAACTCGTATATTATGAAATTATCAAAATTGACTATATAGTATAAATTTATGTAGTGTATAGGATAAGTTTCAAAATTATATTTTAAAATAAAATCTTCCAAATGAAGGTTTTCAAAATATCTCTTCTAAAGAAAGAATTATAAACACCGTGTGATGCGCGTGGGTGTTTGACCAACTTTTATAGAAAAACTTGCTTGAATAATACTTGTACTCTTATTGATCTTCACAAATACTCAAGATAGACGAACACACTTAGAGAGAATTTACACTAAGAAAATTTTAGAGTGTGGAAGGAAGTATAAGCAAGAAAGTTGTGAATTTCATTATGTTAAGCCTTTTTATTTATAACCGAAATATTCAACATTTTATAAATATATTATTCATCCATTATCATTATTAAATGATTACCCATTTTCATCCATTATCTTTACTTATTCAAAAAGAATATTCCATTATCAATATTTTTCAAAAAAATAAATCCATTATCAAAAAAGATTATTTCATTATCATTATTTATTCAAAAGATTAATCCATTATCAAAAAGAATTTTCCATTATCATTATATTTAATTATATTATTCGTCTTTTATATTATTGACTTAATGTATTAATATCACAGATATTACCGTTCTTCAAATAATGAGTCGACCTAACTACTTAATACCCGTGACTTTCATTTATGTAACTTTCCATTATTACCCTTGCTACAATGTCAATTATTGGTTCAATAATATGAGATGTTGTGACAATTATTGTGACATCCCTAAATCCATGTGCTTGCTACAGTGGACTGATGTTCACTAATTTCTTATGAGTATAATTATTATAAAATTATAATATTGACAACCGATCGTTCTTAGGAAAGAAGGGCATTTCAGATAAACGACGCCATGAATTAAATAACCATTTTCTTGACATAATTTCCTAGACATTGTCAATAATATTTACTGGCCTAATAATATGAGTTACTGTGTCATGATAATTATTAATTTAATAATATTAAATATTGTGTAATTACTATTGTAATAATTATTGAATCAATAATATGAAGTAATGTGCAATACCATGTGATACTATGCAATGTCTTGTGCCACTGTAGAATACCTCGTGCTACTATACATTTATCACCGAATATTTAAACAGTTAAAAATGATAGTATCGTTGACAAAAATTTTAATAAAAAAGTTATTTATGTCATTTTTTGCACCCAACAATATTTTGTTCTAGGATCCACCAATGATTGGTTATTTCGACGTCGTCATACTTTATCTAATATTCTCAACAAAAAGAATATTTTTTCGACATAAATCTAATATTCCCTATAGTAACGAAATATTACTCGATATACTTTTATAATTTACATATCATCGTTAACTTTTACTTTTTATCAATATAATCATTTATTGATTAAAATAACAATTATAAAGAAAATTGAATATTTTTATTTTATAAAAGTTGGGTCTTATATTTAGTGCTAAATTCTAATTTCAAGACTTAAAATTAGTTATTGAACATAACTTAAGTTAGGATGAACTCAAATTGATAAAATCATATAAAAATAAATTTCAACGTAGTAAATCCCTTGATGCGACCAAAATTAAAATTTTAGAGCTTGCTACGAAAAAAGAGAGGAAGATTAATGATTAAAAAAACACTTTCTTTTTACAGATCTCCAATCTATAACAACCCTATTGTAAATCATATACTCTCTCCGTCCCTTAATATAGGACATTTTAGTATTTCTCATTTGTCCCTACTTATTTGATGTTTGTTCTAATTTAGGAGAATTGATCACAATTTTTCAAAAAATACCCCTCATTACTCTGCCTAATTTTTTGTTCTTTAAAGTCTTTCTCTCTCTTTATCCCAATAAAACTCTTCAACTTTTTTCTTCTCCCTCTCTTTTTCTCTTGTTTATCGTGTCTAAAGAATTAGATAAGTTGTTTTATGGGGATGAACATGTAAACGAGTCGAATTGAAACGAACAGAAAGTTGCTCGAATTCGACTCGAAATAATAAATTCGTACTCGAAGTTGACTCGTATGCTAATTATATTTAAAAAAATTACTCTCGATTCAATTTCAATTCGAATATTTATTACTCGAATTCAATCATTCGGATCAAATTATATTCAACTACTAAATGAACTTCAAATTTAAGGTCAAATTTGAATCTCTACATTATAACTAGTTTTATAATAAATATAATTATAAATTTAATTTGTTATTTTACTTAGAAAATGAGAAAATATATTTACTATTATACTTTACAAATATAAAATCACAATTAAAATAAAAACAAAACAAAATAATAATAATTAATTATCCTAATTTGATTTAAATTTGTATATATTATAAGAGAATGATCGAAGATTTAATCTAATATGTATCAATCAAGTATGATCAAATCACAATCGAGAATTCGAGTAGTTTGATCAATCTTAAATGAAATGAAAGATAACTTTTCTCGATTTCTACCCATATTTTTATTCAACTATTTTTAATCTTTCATATTTGGATCTTATTATTTTTTCTTCTTGAAATTAGTTTGTTTCTAAAACTCTTTTGAAATCAAGCTGGGCCTAGAAGTCCCCACAAACATCCACGAAATGGACAATAATTCCATACTGAATGGTCCTCATGTACATAGACAAGTAGTCCGAGTAGTTAGATTGATACAGACAAAATAGGTCATTTCCCCTTCATTTTCTTCATATAAGACATATATGAGTAATTAAATTAAATATAATATTCAATTGTCTTCGTATTTTCGTATTAGAGTTTTTAAAATTTTGGTCTCTGTTTTGTCTCAAATAAAATGAAATTTAATATTTTAATACAAATACTTTATAACATAACCAATCACAATAGATTTACCTAACCAATATATCATTTACATATTATTTGAGATATTTTTTTTATGATGTAACATTTCTCTATAGCTTTATACAAAAATTTGACAAATTTTAAACTTCATAAAACTGGAGCAAGTTAATAAAAAGAAGTACAAACAATATCCAAAAATGTATATATATTAAGTTGTAAAGTGTAATCGACCAATATTTGTTTAAATAATATAAACAACTTTATTTCTAGTACATAAAAGAACATGTAAAATGAAAAAGCCGCAAGGCTGATGAGGAGCTATGGATTTCTAAAACAAACAAATTATTAGTAGGATATTTATTCTATGGGGTGGCCCTAGTGGCAATATATATCCCACCCTAATTATATTTCTTATTTTCAGAATTTGTGACATGCCATGTTAGGTTTAACATTGGGAGGATCAGAAAATTGTCCGGATGCTATTTTCTCGTATACAATCTTGTCAGCTGCCTCCGTGAAGTGAATTCCATCCCAGCTTAATCGTTCCTGAGGCCTTTCACATGCTCCCACTGGAACTTGCGTGCCATTTACAGTAACAGTGCCTTGTCCACAAAAAACATCCCCAAAATTATATTTTCCTCCATAACCACAGCAAGTTACAAGATAATTCTTGAATCCTGCAAGTTTTAAACACAAAATCTAAGTCATGATATGTAAATAAATATATCTATGAATTCATATATATATATATATATATATGTGTGTGTGTGTGTGTGTGTGTGTGTGTGTGTGTGTGTGGAGAATGATCTATCATAAATATTTCGGAAAAACACATCTTTGGTAGGAAAAAGAAGAAATAGACGGTTGAATTTTTTTTATAATAAAATTTGTGCTCTCCGCTAGTAAGCAGAAGAATTGAAAATCTGAATCATTTGTGCTCTTATGCACGGAATAAGATTTCTGGTGTGTAGAAATTTTGAACCATGATTTGTCTTGAGAATTCTTTATTATGAAGTTTATAATTTTTGTACGTGTATATTCTAAAATTTGATATTTAAATAAAAATAGGGTTGGAATATATACCGTATTTTTTAGGTTCCTTGTAAAGAGAATATTTGGCAGAGTAGATATCTACGTGTGTGATTGCAGCTAAGGGAAGGTCCTTGCGGAGTTGAGCAATGGCCTCCTTCAACTTGATATTGAAATATTGAGAGACTTCATTATAAGGCTTTGCGCAACCAGCACTGTCTGTTTGGTCTTTTCTGACCGGAAAATGTGTTAAAATATAAGGAAGACAGCCTATCGGTCCGGTGTTGTGTATCCAAAATGTTCTGGCTCTGAAGTTGTATATATTCTGCAAACACCACATGCATTTTCATATTCTTGTTAATATGTTTTATTGACATATGATATATATGATCAATTTTGACTATAATTAGAAAAAACAATGGAAGAATTTTTCATGAGAATATCAATTTTAACAAGAATTACCTTAATATGCTCCGAGAGCCGGTTGATCATATCTGGTACAGATGCATTCACTGCCTCTATAGACATATTTGTAAAGAATCCCATGCCAAGATCATTTTGACCAATATCAATAGTATATAAGGCTTTCGAAAAATATTCTTTCTTTGGCAGAAAATCCTTAAACCTTGCATCTGCATGCAATAAGATATATATTGTAATGATTAACTTATAAAATTATAAAATATAAATTAAAGGATTGAGCGGATAAATTATGAATTATATATATACACATACAAAAAAATTACCTTCTCTTCTGATTATTTGTGATCTTTCTATGAATTCTTGGAATTGCAAGTACTGAATATAAAGGTAAAAAGGACTCCATCCATGTGGCGGTCTGTAATTGGGTAGCATGTAATTCTTAGGTGGTGTGATTGTAGCTGCTGAGTTGGCAAAATTGGCACCATAACTGAAGTCTGAACCCAAGGAGTTTAGGTAAGGGCTGAGGAATGGTTTCCCTAAGCTTTTAGCTGAAGCACCAAAATTTAATAAATCAGTATTCATGCAAGTACGTACATATATGTGCATGGTTAATTTCAATTCCACGAATTTAAAGTTGTCAACTTTTTTGTTTAAATTATAGAAAAATATTGAATCTATATACCATAACCTTTTTATTTATTTATTTATTTATTTTGCTATATTAACACTAACTCTCTTTCCTTACTCTCTCTCTCTCTCTTTATTGCCACCAAGAATCGAATTCTCGATCTCATAAAAATCATGAGGCAAGTCATATCGCTGAGACAAATATCATGAAATACCATAACCTTTTTGTTATTCTTTAATGCACCTATGTGCTACACGGCTATATAAATGCATAACTAACAAATATAGTACATATGCACAATTGATATATATATATATATATATATATATATATATATATATATATATATATACACAAATAAGTTAGTGATCCGATCCACAATTAACTTTAAGTGTCATCTGACCTTTTGCGATTAGACCCTGAAAGGTATTTTGTACTACACTACTGATAGTGCAAAAATATTTTCAAAATATAATCTAAGAAGTTACATGTCAGCCTCCAAATATTAGATGACATCTAACGTTAGTTGTGAATCATTCTATCTATAAATATTTAACAAAAAAATAAAAATGATGAATATGTATATATATACACACAAATATAATTACATATATTGTTAGATGTCATCTAACCTTCATGGTTGGACTTTTGAAAGGTGATTTGTACTACACTTGTAGTCAAAATATCTTATAGATCTAATCCCTGAAGTTAGATGACATCTAATATTAATTAATGAATTCTCTCTATTATGTATATACCATAAACAAAAATGGTGATGGTAAGTACCCAAGAAATCGATCATGAGACGGCCATCAGAGTATCGTCCTGCTGGCCTGTCGAAGAAGGATTGGCCATTGGGTGGGACTGACCAGGAAAATGCAGCTGAAATTGCACCGGTGTCCGAATTGGAGTCTCCGAAGTTAAAGATGGCGGGATAGTCACAAGTTTGTAAAGCCAAAGTAGGGTTTAGGAAGAGAACATAAAATAAGGAAAAGGCGGATAGGCTCATGCTTAGGGAATTCATGTTGTAGGATTTATGATGGTTTGGTTTGATATTGAAAGCAAGCAAGGGACGTTTGGTTTATATAGTGCGGGAATTTAGTGATGTGCATATGTATTGTACTTGAATAGTCATAAATGGGTCCTTGGTCAAGATTTCAAACATAATTTTTAATTCCCTAATTTTGAATGATTTGAAGGAGAGGTAAAGAAGCATCTTGCTTTCATACTTTTTTATTCTTATTTTTACTGTTAAGACAAAAAATTTCTCAAATTTTGATTACTTGGAAGTTAAATTTGGCCAAGATTAATTATGTCTAAGTTTAGAAAAATGTTCATCAATTTAAGTTTCATAAGTTACGTAGTATATCCGCACTACAAAAATAATCTTATTTCAAAATATTAAAGATAAGAAGTGCATGAGTGACACCGAGACAATCGATGGAGTCACTCCTAGAGAGATATTATCTGATGCTCGACATCAATGGGTCCTGGTTTATATGAGGGACACCTGTTTTGGAGAACTGTGTAAAACAGAAGACAGTGAATAAGATAATAAGATATAACCTGAGGCAAAATTGGATCCAGTTATGTCATAATCAAAATAAACCTCCTCAGTTTTAATGACATATAAAGCCACATCCTAGTTTTGAAGCTACACTAATTACATAATACGTACTTATATTATTAATTGCTGCCTCCGTAATTTTAAATCCTAGCAGCCTAGCACCCACGTTGAGTAGCTTTTTGCTTTTAGGTATATTAGACAAACTAAAATACACCTATTTCTGAAAATATAAAATTAACCTAAATTTATTTAAGTTTTAGAAAGTGATAAATTTATAATTAGTAATATTTTTAATTAACTTAAAATGTTTACTACTAAAATCAAATAAACTCACATTGATTTTCAAAAAAGAAGTCACAAATGACTTCAAATGTTATTTATTTTAGTGATAGTGGATAAAATAACACAATATTATCAAGTTTGGTATCCTAATTATAGTACGTATCAAATTTGGTATCATAATTATAGTATCATATCACCATTTCTTACCGAATAAATTCTTACATCCTTAATATTTGTAAACTTTAAAATTGTAAATTAAAGTTTTTGTGATACAAAAGGGTTAATATATTTCCGTCAGTTTTGATCATATATAGCGCACAAGTTTAATTGTTTGGATTGCGTTAAACTTTTGAGACTTTTTTTTTTAGTCATTTTGAATGGAAAAGGCATCAGTGCCTGCGGGAGACTCCAGTTTTGGAGTTACACTGATTATATATATATATTATATATCTGCTGCCCATGCCTGCTTAATTCCTTCTAGATCATGTTGGACCTAGTTGCATTATCTAATATATCTTGCTCACCTCATTTATATATATATATATATATATATATATATATATATAGAGTTATATGTATATCTGTATTTATATATTCTGCAGATATATAAGAGGCTGACAGATATGTGAACTATGAATGTGATGGCTACTGTCATATAGCCTCAAAATAAATAATGACGGGTGGCTAAAAACTGTCTATAGTCCAAAAAAGCGTCACCATAATGTAGGCAGAATATACATACAACAGACTACTATTTTTTCCCATATATATATTAATTTGTGGTCCGGATCTTAAATTCACTTTCTCTTACATACCTTGCTCACCCAATTTTAGGCGCCGGTTTAGATTCTGTCGTTATATATAGTAATCATTATCTTAGCTTTTAGCGACGGACCGAATCGTCGCTCGGTCCGTCGCTAAAAGGGGGTGAGTAAGGTATGTTAGATAATGAGTGAATTTAAGATTCAGATCATGTATATATATATATATATATATATATATATATATGATTCCATCCACAAAGAATCCTATTGTTGAGAAAGAACCGCTTTACCAAAATGGCTACAACTCATGGCGGCTTGTTACTTAGTTTTTTTTTTTTTATAAGACCTTATGATGTTGTATACTTTGGTAAAAGGGTTCTTCAATACACCCAGAATCGTAGTATTTTATATCTTATATATATATATATATATAACTTGATGCAACATTTATTTAAACGTAACTTATACATATAATCTTGACCAAATTTAACTTTAAGGAATCAAAATTTGAGAAAAATGTTTTTTAACAACAAAAATAAGAAAGAAAAATGCTTCTTTACCATCCCCTCCTCTCCAACAGCCACTGGCCACCTGCCAGTCTGCCACTGCCCATCCCCCATCCCCGTCGGACATGCATGCATGGTACGTAGCCCAACACAATCATCAACATGTCAAGTCTTGGATTCTAATTAAATATTACATGACTGATGCGTAATTACATTGATTTAAAAAAAATATAATAAAAAAAATATGTCTGCTCTATCACAATCAAATGACTAATATTGACTCATGTCTTTCAAATTAAAGAGACGTACGTGATCCACCAATTTATTCAAGGTTGTCAATTTGGACAGAAACGATATTCCACAGGAAAAATTTATCGCAAGGAATTCTGCATGAAGTTGACAACTTTTCATTCACATTATTATTATTATTATTATTTTGGAAGTTTCACTGTTTGAAAAATATAATATAATTTTATAATAAGTACGTTATCATTATTATAATATTAAGAATTAATCAAATATCCTTATAAATAAAGAAAAAAAATCAATTTTTTGAAACCAAAAATTATAATAATGTTAATCACTAGACTAAAATCTGATTGTCCTTCACATTAAGATATTGAATTCACTAGAGTTGCATGGAATCATTTATTAATTGTACTCCTATTCCTTAATTGATCTAGTTAACTAATTGAAATTTAAACTAATAGAATTATTCTTATATATTCTATAATATTAAGTCTTGACGAGGAGTCATCCACAAGTTTGATAATTTTGTATCACACTTTTTTTTCTTTTTACGCTTTTGTCCTTACAACTTTGATTATATTACTATTTTGTCATTTTTAATATTATTTTTTGTATCTTTTTATTTACTCCTCAAAATTTTATAAAATTTCTATTTTATCCAACATAATTTACTTGTGCGGTGGCCACTAGTTGAAAATAAAGCAGCCATTACATTCAAAGGATCTCTTATTTGGGTAGGACGAATTCAAGATTAAGAAGCAAACTCGAGGTTACAATAAGAAAAATTAAAATGATAATCATTTAACAAAAAATAGCATATAATCAAAAAGATGGTCGATCAGCTAATTAATGAAAACCATAAATACTACAGAAATAACAGTCATGTTTTAAAAATAATAACAGATTATACATATTTAAGTAATTATTCCACGCGAGCAATAAAAGAACAAATTGTCATGATAACGTCGCACCCAAATTTAATGTAAAACAAGGACGGTGTATAAACTATTCTAATATTATTTATAGTAATAATTAATTTTTGTATTTAAGTAATGATTTATCATTTCCTCATTCTTTTAGCTTGTTTAATTTTTAGGGTTTATATAGTGAAAGTTGAGTCTTATTAGTTTATTTATTACTGTTCTTCCTCCATTCAACAAAAATAGTATCTTTTGATTTGTTTGTGAATATTAGAGATATATTTTATCTTACATATATTCCTTAAAAAAAAATAAGTATAGTAGTGTAGCATGATAATAAAATTATAATAATAAAATTAATCCAAAATATTGTATCATTTTATACTAGTATTACAATTAAAAAAAAGTAAACATTTTTTATGGAACATATTTTTTCTTTTCGATTTTGAGCCCTTCTTACTGTCCCTAATTAAAAGGTCATTACAGGTTGGGCGATAAGTAAAATTATTTTTCTAGAATGGAAGTAGTATTACATAGGAGAACTACTAAATTTAGTGTGTCAGTTAAGAGAACTTCTAGGAGATATCGACTTCTTTGCTAGTCTATTTTTAGAAGAAAATGATATTTATCGTGAATATTTACGTCGATTCTTTAATTGTCAGTTATGTGAATAAGTATTATTGATAATTTATTTTGAGGGATGTGTAATAAGAGTGTTTCTCCTATAATTCATATCAATCCTATATATTTATAAGTTTTATAGTTGTAATTCGCCATAAATTTATTGCAATGCATGGCAAGACTCATTTTCAAATATGGTGAGCCAAAAATTGTCATACTATTATAGTAGTCATTCCATTCCTTTTAAATTGACCTTCTAGGAGAAAACACAAAAATTAAGAAGTATAATTAATATTATATATCTGCTGCCCATGCCTGCTTAATTCCTTCTAGATCAGGTCGGACCTAGTTGCATTAATCAGTCAGGGAAAGATTATAACTTGCCGCCAAGTTAGGGAAAGGCAATTTGAGTTGTTGTGCGGTAGTAATTAATAAATATGTCATCGAAATGAGAATTTTCAAATATAATACATTTTCAACTTAGAATTTGGATTAAATTTGAATACGTAACCAGCAAAGAATATTACTTGCCTTGAAAATGTCTGGTAATATTACTTGACATTTATATTACTGGATTGAATTTTATTGATATTTCCTCTTTGTTCAGCAGCTTATTTAGAAATTAGAACGTTGCGAGAAAATTGTTTAATAGTAATCTTTACAAAATAACTTATTTCTCATGGACTTTATGCCGAGATGTTTGTTTTTTTGGAAGAGTCATGAATGTTACCAGTTCAAGTCTCATATTATAACATTCCGATTTAAATAACATTCTTTTATCAAAATGACGTAATTTTGAAGGGACGCGGTAGCATTTTTATAAATACAATGCCACTGCATATTTATAAAATAATATTATTTAAGGCGGAATGCTATATATATATATATATATATATATATCCGCTTCCCACGTCTGCTTAATTTTTTCTCGATCAGGTCGGACCCAGTTGCATCAATCAGTTAGTCGGGCTAAAGACAACATGTATATATGTCATCAAAACGAGAAACTCTGTCAGAACAATAAAGATTATAAGTTGCAGCCAAGTTAGGGAAAGGCAATTTGAGTGCTTAATTATCTTGGCATGCTGCATGATACATGATTCATCTTCTGATGCGTGATGTTTAATATTTTTATGATTACCTTTTAATTTATGATGACATGCTAAATATCCACTATACATGTAATATATATTTTTTGATGGTATTTATATTAATTCACTTTTACATGAAATTATTTGTAATATACATGTATTAAATTTTATTTTATTTTTTGTCATTCTGACTGATATTATTATGCCGTATTCAAGTTAAAATTAATTTGATTATTTTATATGTAATCAATTCATGTTCATAACTATATATCTTAATTTAGGATTCTAGAACATGATGTGATATATTATTAAGGTTTTTAACTTGTTACATGTAAATTATAAATAGTGTTAATTTTCAAACTTGATTAATATGTTGTTTAAAGAAAATTGAGTTTGATCATAATACTCTTTTATTGCTAAAATTAATAATCATTAACAGAGGGTTATTAATTGAAACAATTAAAGCTTAAGAAAAGTCACATAATGTTATATTTAATAAAAGAATATTTTAATTTTAACCAACGGAAAAATTAAAATTAGAATTTATTAAATGAAATTTTATTGCATAAGTAACATGTTTATTTCGTTTCTGACAATGATGCGTGGATAAATGTGTTGTTCATTATTTTATGAGGATGTTATTAGTATATTATTAATTGGACCAACAAAAGATTGATAATTATGCACCAACATTTCAATAAAATCTATTTTTGGATGTTGTAAATAGATTTTATGTAACTAACTGCTTGCCCTACAGTCGGTTTTATTATGATTAATTATTATTATACATTGTGGATTTCTTTTAATTTTTTGTAAGCATGCTTATGAGATTGATTATATTTCAGCATTGACTCTAACTAGTATTTCTGGGTATCTCTTTGGAGTTGAAGCTTTTAATATGACTAATTTTCTTTGCTTGGAAAGAGAAAGTGAAAATTATTCTCGGCGTTAAGCGTCTGAGAGGTCTTAACAAAGGAAAGTTCAAGCCGTGTAAGGAGTATGTATTGCGGTGCTGACAAGTTGGCGGTACTTGGTTATATCAAAGCAACAATGGGCCATCGATTTTTGTCGAGGGTGTTAAAGGGGCGGTGGCATTACAACGAGAATAGTATTGTGCATACCGACCTTAGCCACAAAGATCATCGATGTAGCGCTTTTGCGAATAAATAAACCAATGAGGCCCGTATTTGAACTTCTAGCGAAAAAAAAATTCAAAGGACCCAAGTCCTGAGGGCAAATTCTGGCTTAGGGATGAAATCAAGTTGTTAATAGCGACAGCGACTCGAACCAAAGATAATTATATCATCAACATACACTAAAATATATAAGTGAATATCATCTTGTTGAAAATGAAGAGGAGGTATCACATTTGGTAGAATGGAAGCCTCGCTTGGTAAAAAAGTTGATAAACACGAATACCACGCATACGAGGTGCTTCATGGAGCCATAAAGCGTCTTTTTTAAGCGAGCGTACATGATTTGGTTTGGTTGGATCCCGAAAGCCTGGAGGTTGAACCATGTGGACAGTTTCATGTAAGTTCCCATTAAGAAATGCATTGTAGAGGTCTAGTTGACGTATAGGCCAAGAGTAAGATATAGCAAGTGAGAGAATAAGTCGAATGGTAGACGATTTCACCACTGGGCTGAATGTCTCGTCATAATCAACACCGTGTTCTTGATGAAATCCTTTGGCGACCAAACGCGCTTTGTAGCGTTCAATATCGCCATTAGCTTTCTATTTCAGTTTGAACACCCATTTACAACCAACAACATTCATGCCGTGATGAAATGGAACAAGTGTCCAAGTGCCATTTTTCATGAGTGCATCAATTTCTTGGGACATGGCTTTACGCCACTGTGGTGACAGATTTGCACTAGTAAAGGATGATGGTTCAAGTATTTTAGATGTGGAAATCATGAGAAGTGTTGGGGGAGGACCCATGCTACGAGTATGAGGCCGAGTAGGAGGTGGAGTTGTGTGTCAAAGGTCAACAATGAGGTCAATGCCGCTAGTATGAGTAGGTGGTGTGCACGGTTCATTTAAGGTGCTGGTCGGATGGAGTGGTGAAGAGGAACACAGTGGTGACAGTGAGGGTGGTGTAGAAGGTATAGAAGTGGAAGGATCAACCGGAGGGGATATGATAGAAGGAGTGGGAGCATTTTGGAGAGACGGTTGATTCTTTAGTGATGTTGGGGATGGAATGGAAGGTATAGAACGTGAGGTTTCGGTCAGCCATAGAAAGTGTAACCAAGGAGCAAAGGTTGTATGCATATGTGAAACATCCAAAGAGTTATGCACACGAGTAGCACAAGGAGAATTATTTTCATTAAATTTTACATGCCTTGAAATATAGAACCTTTGTGTTTGTAAATCTAAGCATCGATAACCAACATCAAGATTGATGTACCCTAAGAAAAGGCAGGGAGATGAACGATATTGGACCTTATGACGATTATAGGGATGAAGATATGGAAAACATAAATAACCAAATGTTTTTAAATTTAGATAATGTGGAACTCTGTTGAAGAGACATTGGAAAGGGGAAATATTAGGAAGAACTGAATAGGGCATTCGATTTATCAAATAAATCGCCGTATCAAAAGCAAAATGCCAAAATTTTGATGGTATGGATGCATGCGACATAAGAGATAAGCCAGTTTCCACAATATGTCTATTTCATCGCTCAACTACGCCATTTTGTTCATGTGTATGCGGACAAAATAATCGATGCAAAATACCATATTTTTCAAAGAATGTATGAAGTGTTCTGTACTCTCCTCCCCAATCAGTTTGGAATTCTTTTATTTTTGTATCAAATTGATTTTCAACAAGCACCTTGAATTTTTTGAAGACGGAATAAACTTCAGTTTTTTGAAAGATCGGAAAATACCATGTGAATCTTGTACAAGCATCCACGAATAAAACAAAATATTGATGACCCTCACTAGACAAACATGGGTAATGTCCCCAAACATCACTAAAAAGCAATTGAAGTTTAGAATAATTGTTTTTATTTGATAAAGGAAATGACAGCTTAGAAGACTTGTCTAATTGACAAGTAGTACAAACATTATTAAAAGTCCTATTAGAACAAGGCAAGGAAAATTTATAAATAATAGTCTTGAGTACACGTTCATGTGGGTGACCCAAACGAGAGTGCCAATTGTCTATGAACGTTTTTTTTGCATGAAAAAACTGAGGGAAAACTGGGGGAAGAATTTGAAAACTGGTACAATCCTTGATTACTCCGGTTTGAAAGTAGAGGGTCCCCCGTGGTGCGATCCTTAACAACAAAGTGGTTAGGATGGAATTCAAAATAAGCATCATTATCGATGAAATTTTAAATGCAGACGTAGAGATTTATGAAGAAGCGGGGACATGAAGAATGTTAGTCGGGTTGCATGGACGAGATATAGCTAGTATTCAAATTAGAGGACCCAACATGTTTAATAAGCAAACCTTTACCATTGCTTTACTAGTAATTGATCATCACCCGGAGTATTGACGAAGTGGATGGAGAGCTCGAAGTTAAGGCGTGGCATGATGTGTGGCACCGTGTTTGGAATCCAATCAGTGTGGAGCCAAAAGAGCAGAGAAGGGTAAGCGAGAGGTGTAGTATGAGGGTATTGGAAGAAGATGCAAAAGTCCGATCTGAGATACTCCAAATCGATGGGAAGTAGTGGCATCAATGATCAACGACATAATCTCCTCAAAGCGAATAAAAATCAATAAGCTCATGACGACTTGATCTTGGGTACTCAAATAACAAATAAAGGGTTAGGTTGTGGTGTGGGGTTATCAAGAATCAGAATGGTTTCAGGTGGGCAGGATGATCACCGAGAAAAACTTGTACAAGGAATGACTCTTGAGAAAAGGTAATATTTGGGCTCGCCACATAAGGTAGTTTGTAGGACCAAGCTTATGGGAAATTAAAAAATTGGTCATGGGTGGAATAATAGGGAAGGCTGCGTGCGAATTTGGGTTGAGGTCTGTTGCATGAGATGAGGCAGAGGAAGAAGACATTGTGATGGAAGATTGATAAGTTTATTGCTCTGATACCATAAACGTACAAGTGGTCTTAATGTTGTTAAGTCACACACACAAACAATGGTGACCATGTATGCTATTTATAGATGATTTACATAATCTGTTACATGAAGATATAAATGAGCCTTATCCTAGAAGTGAGCAGTTACACCAATCCAGATACATGGGGATTACACCACCAGGATATATATGTGACGCCCCCAAAATAGGTATACATCACCTATTCTGAGTCGCCAAATACATGGTATAGAATACAAATACAACCTTAAATATACAACATGAGCTGTGAGTTTTAATACAAATATTGTTTTCTAGACAGTATTCAAACTCAAAATAAGTCCTCAATACATTTATTATCACTCTATTTCATAGAATAGTGAGGACTACTAATGCTTTATCATCTGGACCGTCACCCGCTTCCTCGACTAGTCCTCTACGTTCTCATTTCTCAAGAGAACAATGAAAGCAAAAAGGGTGAGCTCAACTAGCCCGATGAAAAATATTACGGCTAAGATAATGCGAGAAAAAATTATCATTAGCCTTCAAATATGTTGTTAAACCGATAAAATATAACAAACATCAAGTTTAATCGCATCGAACAAATAATCCATTAGAAGAGTCAAGTAGAGAATAAAATCTACTATCTTATGATTTAAAAGGTTTTCAATACTTTTTATCGCAGAGACTCGACAATAAATAATCCACATCATCCTCGCACTAAGGCCAAGGATATTCATTAGTATCACAACCACAAATTATTCACGACTACTGGTAATTTGGGATATTTGTGTTTTCATCAATAGTCATGATCATACCAACAACTATCCATCAATGCACTACGGGCGATGAGGACTTTTATCACATCATTTGTAACATTACTGGTCATGATTATACTGAAGGATCCATGGTCATAATTATACCAAGTCCATCTATGCACTTTCTGAGCCACAAATGACTTTCAACGAGAATATAAACATGAGGATGAAGACAATGATATAGAATTCAATAAAACAAGTTCAAGAATTAATTTATCCGGGGAACCAATAACGTCCAAATTGTCAACATGATCTTTGCTTTGTGGTGTAAAATTCAAGAATGCTCGGAAGAATATTTCATGAAAAGATCTTTGGATGAAGCGCAAATATCGAGGATATTCCACTAATTTCATAGAGTATAGAAGTCAAAACTTTAATCAAAGTATAATAAAGAATGGAATAACAAAAGAAATCACCAGGCATGCGATAGACCGCACAGACAGGTTATTCCAACAGAATAATGAATAATGGAACCAGGTCATGCGTAAACGCACAGACAGGATGTTCTAATAGAATAATAAATAATGGAACCAGGTCATGCGTAAAGCACATACAGGAAGTTCCAACAGAATAATAAAGAACGGAACCAGGTCATGCGTAAAGCATAGACATGATGTTCCAACAGAATGATAAATAATGGAACTAGGTCATGCGTAAAGCACAGACAGGATGTTCCAACATAATGATAAATAATTGAATAACAGAAGAATTTCACCAAGTATAGGTAGCCCGCGTATACAGGTTATCCTAACAGAATAATAAAAAATGGAATAACAGTTCTCTTCATGAATACAAAAGAAATAATACCCCTTACCTTAGAAGAATATGGATATATAGGAGTAGTGAAGTAGCAGAATATTTTTCTTTTTTCTTTTATAATTTCTCTCTCTGAGTTTCGGTTGAATTAAATGAAATAACGTGAAGGAATGAGCTTCATTTATAGGAGAATGGAAGAAGTCTTTATTAAGAAAGCAGACGTTGACGAGTTTTTTTTTAAAATTTATGGATGAAACAACCTGACTTCACGATTCCTAAGTATCGATATTCATTTTCAAGGAGTTGTGATGAGAAAAATGAACACATGCCAATATAATAGCCTTGACGAATTAGAATGCATCTAATTTACAAGTTGTCAATAATCTTTGCGTGAGTGGAAAAGTCAGCCAATTAATGTCTAGAAGCTTGAAAAAGCATCCCATAATCTGCCAAATAAAGCTAGCCATTCTTTGAAAATAATTAAGCCCCCCTCTTTACTTTTATCAACATCATCAATATATATATATATATATATATATATATATATTAACATCATTCTACCAAATTCACTCCACCTGTGAATTGGGTTTCACCTTGAGTAACCTAATTAAATATATATATATATATATATATATATATATATATATAATACAAAAATTGAGATAACTTCTCCTGATTATTTTAAAAAATGAGTAGGTGGGGGTTCATAAAATACGATAAAATTTACAACAAATACTTCATAAAAAAAAATCCCCTCAATATTTTTAACAACATACATCATCATTATTATAATTCACAATATTAATCGACCAAGTCGTTCCCAGGAAAGAGGGGGCTTTCCAATAAGGATTTCTGTGACAACCCCAAAATAGGTCCATTCCATCCAACCCATTTTGAGTCGCCAAATACATGGTACAGAAAACAACTACAACTTTATTACAACAATTGTCGTGCAAAATACAACAACTCATGTGTTGTGAGTTTTGATACAAAGATATATATCAACTGTGACTCTTGACACCAACTTGGGTAGCACTTCACCATGACATCTTACATAAAGATATATATCAACTGTGACTCTTGACACCAAATTGTTCCTTTTCACAATTATATGAATAACTCATAATCATAATTGTGATTCTAAATTCTTCTTCGCACCCAGGACGAAGATAATTTTCATCACATGTCTTTACCTAAAACATCAAAGATCATGGTTATACCAAATCACAGTTCTATTTATAATCATACTAACAATTTCATCTTTTTATGCACTACGGGCAAAGATATTCATTAATGAACCATCTTTGCACTTCTGGTAAAAAGATATTCAACAATGTGTCATCTTTTTACTACGGGCCAAAGATATTCATCAATAATTCATCTTTTGCACTACGAGGCCAAAGATATTCCTCAACAGTTCATATTTGCACTATGTAATCAAATATATTCATCAACAGATTCATATTTTACTACAGGCCAAATATATTAATATCTCAAAGAAATATATAATCATTTGAATTTATATAAACAATAATTATAACCATGTTGATCATTTCACCTTTGCACTTAAGCTAAAGATATTCAATTATAAATTGATGGTCATGATCATACCATCAACAATTAAACTTTGCACTCTTGGCGAAAGAGAACCCATAGTCGTGATCATACCAATAATCGACCCATCTTTACACTCAAGTCAAAGAGAAATTAATATCATCATTAGGGTTATAAAATTTTATATATGATAATAAAAATAATATAATCAACATATAGATTTAATCTCAAGAGGTAATATTCATAACTCAACTATAATTTAGTTAGAAAAAGAAACTAATTTTGTCATGAATAGTAACTTTCGTGAATAGTAACCATGAATAGTAAACTTGGAAACAAACGGTAGAAATTCTACAATAAAATCCATACCAATATTTACGGTATAATGATATTGAAATAAAATTTCTTAAGCTTATAAACAATTTATTTTAATTGTTTACACTTTACTAAATAATGCATTTAATCATCCTAAAATTCCAAACTCATAAGATTTCATCCCCAATAACCAAAACCCTCATCAAAAATCAGCGTATACCTCATATATAGGATTCTCAAGCCATAAAATCTTATTTTCCAATTTTCTTACTTCACATAACATATTTAATTCATTTACTCATAACTAGTCTATTTTCATGAAAAATACCAAATCAATTACAAAAAAAATTTCTTTTACGAGATTTAGTAGAATATAGTCCCATATTGAACATATATTTTTCTCGAATTTTTAAAAATCATTTACTATTTTTCAAATGGCCAAAACGCTAGAATATTTAGATATTTATCAAAATTATACTTTTATCCAAAATTAAAATTTACAGAGTATACTTCTATCATATACATGTACTCCCCAATAAAATTTCACCATTTTGGAGTTAACCACAAGAAGTTATAAGGGTTTACTTTTAAAATAGTCTTTTCTCATAAAATTTATAACTCATAATCTATACATCCAAAAATTGCCATTTTGGACACAATCTAAAAAAACTCATCAAATTATCATTTCAAATTTTTCGAGTTTTTGAAGGTCGTAAAAAATTAAACCGAAAAACATAACAACCACTTAAAATCTCTTACTATCCCTTACCTCAAAAAGAAGCGAAGACATCTAACTGGATATCGAGATATAATATTGAAGGAAACTTGCAGCGATGAATAAAACTCACCAAGTATCTAAATACTCACAAAATATATGTAAGACCCCAACTTTTATAAATAAAGATGAATTTTCTATAAATATTATTTTTGAATATTATGGAGTAAATTTGATATAATGTTATAATTGTGGGTAATATTTATAAATTTTGCAAAGTAAGCAAGTTGTTATAAAATATTAGTTTGGTTCAGGAATATTTTTTTTGTCGGGAATATTAAATGCAATGACACAATCATTGGTGGACCCCACAATGTAATTATTGTCGGATTGAGAAAGCGACAAAAATATTTTTATAAAAATAACGGCGGAAGTTTTACTGAATTAATACTTGTTGAACTACTCATTAGTAAAGTAAAAATACGATGTCTGGCGTGGTTGCATAGTAGCACACTCAGTATTGATTATTGATGCTTTACGTGAAAGTCACTTTCGGTTTTGTTTAATTATTGCCTCGATAATTGTTGCATAGTATCTCACGTTATTTGATTCAATTATTATCGATATTTTATATATTATTAAATAAATAATTGAAATGACGAGTTATTAATATTATAAATTGCAATATTAACGATGTCTAGAAGTTACGCGAGAGAGGTTTGGTCACCTAATTGCGGCATGATAGGGAAAATCCTTATTTGAAAGCCCTCTTTCTGGGAACGACACAGTCGATTAATATTGTGAATTATAATAATGATGATAAATGTTGTTAAAAATATTGAGGGATTTTATGAAGTATTTGATGTAAATTTTGCTTATTATTTGGACCCCCACTTTCCATTTTAAAATTGTCGGTAGAAATTATCTTATTTTTGTTTTACATATATATATATATATATATTATTGTTAGTGGAAGGTGGGTGGGTGGGCGATGATGGGTGGTGTGTGGGGGGAATTAAAATGGACGGAAGGAGTTTTATTATAGATATTATATATAGATAAGTTTGAAAAAGTGGGTGGAAGGTGCATTATTATAAATATTATATATATATATATATAGGTAAGTTGAAATAAATGGACGGAAGGAGTATTATTATGGATTTTATATATAAAATATATTATATTTTATTTAAAAGATTTTGCTTTAAGTATGGACCGTCCGATTAAAATAAATCAATCTGGACCGTTCATGAATTAGTTACTGTGCATTTCATTCTTCTATAAATAGAAGTTCATTCCTTCATTATTTCTTACGAATTCATTGAAACTCTAGAGAGAGAAACTATAGAGAGAAAGAAGAAAAGTATTCTGCTACTTAACTACTTCTTTATTTCAGTTCTTCTTTAAACAGTAAGGGATATTAGTCTTTTATATTCATGAAGAGAACTTCCATTATTCCACTTTATTATTATTACATTGGAATAACTCAGTATACGTGGAATACCTATACTTGGTGATATTCTTCTATTATTACTCGTGGAACATCCTGTTTGTGTGTTTTACACCGACTGGTTAAAATTTTATTATTATTACATTGGAACATTACTCGTGCATGTGTTTTACACCCGACTGGTTAAAAATCTTTATTATTCTGTTGGAACATTACGCAGTTGGCAAAATTTTGCCCGACTGGTTCCGTTATTATTATTCCGTTTCTTGAATAACTTTGTCTGCAAAGCTACGCGCATGCATGGTGATTTCTTTTGTTATTCCATTCTTTATTATACTCGGTTGGTTAAAGTTTTGACTTCTATACTCCATGAAATTAATAGAATATCCTTGATATTTTTGCTTCATCCATATCTTTTCATGAAAATATTCTTGATCATTCTTAAATTTTATTCTACAAAGCGATATCATGTTGACAATTTGGACATTATTAGTTCTGGATAAATTAATTCTTGAACTTGTTTTATTGAATTCTTATATCATTGTCATCATCCTCATGTTTATATTATGTTGAAAGTCATACGTGGCACCGTAGTGCATAGATGTACTTGGTATGATTATGACCGAGGATTATTCGGGTGTAATCATGTCGTAGTAATGTTACAAATGATGTGGTAAAAGTTATCATTGGCTATAATGCATTGATGGACGATTGTTGGCATGATCATGACCATTAATGAATACACGAATGTCCTTGATCGTAGTGTATGGATAATTTATGGTCATGATACTAAAGAATATCCTTGGTCAGTAGTAGTGCATGGGTGATTCGATGATGTGGATTATTTATTAAGCGGAGTCCCAAATGATAAAAGTCATGAAAAACCTTTTAAATCATAAAAGATAGTAGATTTTATTTTCTACTTGACTCTTTTAATGGATTGCTGTTTCATTGCAGCTTAAACTTGATGTTGTTATATTTTATCGGTTTAACAACTTTGTGAAAGG
The DNA here is from genome assembly GCA_020205615.1 of Panax quinquefolius. Classification (NCBI taxonomy): domain Eukaryota; kingdom Viridiplantae; phylum Streptophyta; class Magnoliopsida; order Apiales; family Araliaceae; genus Panax; species Panax quinquefolius. The sequence goes on along the minus strand of CM035172.1, from coordinate 39,489,900 downwards.
CTAACGATAATTTATTCTGCATTATCTTAGTCATAATATTTATTCTTTGGGCTAGTTGAGCTCACCCTTTCTTTCATTGTTCTCTTGATAAAGTATGAGAACATAGCGAGGGACTAGTCGAGGAGCGGAGTGACGGTCCGAGAGAATAGCATTAGTAGTTCTCACTATTACGTGAAATAGTGTGTTAATAATTATAATGAGGACTCCTTTTGAGTTTGTATAATCTCTAGAGACAATAATTGTATTCAAACTCACGGTTATGTTTTGTCGTATTGTACGCGACAGTTGTATTAGTAAGTTGTATTTGAATTTTGTACCATGTATCTGACGACCCAAGATGGGTGATGTATACCTAATTTTGGGGGCGTCACAATACACTCGATAATCTAGAGAGAAAAAGAGATTAAACTTATGAATTCTGGTGTGATTTTCAATTCTAACTTAGCCTTCAATTTATAGGAAAATATTAGCACGCCGAAGCAGACTTGACCTATAACCTGATGGCTTTACCTGCTACTATTCTACCCACCTAAAATCAGCCATCTTCCCCAATAACTAAAAGTGGGGCCCACCCATTTCTAGAATTTTTCACCAAAATCATTTATAAACCTAATTTCCGAATCAGTCACCTCTTAAAATTCATAACAAATTATACGTTCATTTTTAACGGTTCAAAATTTGTGGACATATACTCAAGTTATATATGTATAACATATCCAAAAATCACAACGATCCAACAGTCGGATTAAATATTATAACTCACACAATATAGGCGTAAAGAACAATCGATTTGATCTTTTAATACCTCGATCGGACAAAATCGATAAAACACCTCAACATTAACTCTTTCATTTATAACCACATAAATAAATCCATCATTTATATCCACATCAAATAAATATTTCTTTATCATATAAATCAATAATTAATTATTCACAAATAATATTACAGAATCATAATAACATAACAACCTGGGTTCCTCAGAAAGGGGCTTTCAGATAAGGATTTCTTCTTCTTGGCGCATTGATTAGGTGACCAACCTCTCCTCGATGTAACTTTCTAGATATTGCCAATAATGATATCTAATAATATTATTCAAATAATATGAATTATTGATCCGATAATGGAATCTTATGCGTGACAATTATTGAAACAACAATAATATAAAATATCAACGCAAACAATTATTGAATCAATAAAATAAAATATTGAGCGATAATTCTTAACAACAATTATTGAAAAAGTGCCTTCTATATCGCGTAAGAATCAATAATTGAAAAAATTACATGCAATACTCCCAGTTTTATCGATAAAATATTTAAATTTTGTTGAAATAATTTTTAATAATATTATGGTGTGAATTTATGAGATAATATTATATAGTTAATGGGTAGTATTTATAAATTTTCAATCAAAGTATCACAGTGGTTATATTATATTAGATTGGTTAACAGGGAATATTAGGTTTAGCGGGGAATATTAATCGTTTTCTCGATCCTGACTCGAAAATCATTTTGGTGGACCCAATAAAGATTTAAATTTTGAAAATTATTGTGGGATTGAGAAATATTATAGACAAAATATTTTATTGAAATAATTCGATTGGTAAGGAAGTTTTTACGAGTAGTTCTTTTGTTGAACTACTTTCGGTAGTAAAAATAATGCGATGTCGTGTGGTTTGCGTAGTAGCTGCGGTATTGATTATTGATCTTTTATGTGAGAAGTCACTCGGTTTGATTCCATTATTATTCGATTAATAATATGAATTATTATATAGCGATAATGGCGTTTTGTTTTATTAAGTATTATTAACGTAATAAAAGCGAAACATCTTTATATAAAATAGAATACTTTATTAAAGTTATTACATAAATAGAATATATTATATTTTATTATGCATAGTGTTGCGTAGTGTTTTTGCGTAGTGTTTTGCATAGTATTGCATAGTGTTTGCATAGTAAAATGTTTTTATATAAATAGAATATATTATATTTTATTTAAAAGATTTTTCTTTAAATATGGATAAAATCGATTAAAATAAATAAATCAATCAGATAGTTCAAATGGATTAATTCTTATGCATTCCATTTTCTATAAATAGAAGCTCATTCCTTCATTATTTTCTTACGAATTCATTGAAACTACAGAGAGAAATTATAGAGAAAGCTATAGAGAAAATTATAGAAAGAAGAAGAGTATATTACTTTACTTCTTTACTTATATTAGGTTCTTTTTACGGTAAGAAATTGTTATTCTTTCTTCTTGAAGAACTTACATTATTCCATTCATTATTATTACATTGGAATAACTTTTGTAAAAAGTGGCGTACCTATACATAACTTTGTGTATGCGGCATACCTATACTTGGTGAAATCCTTATGTTATTCCATTGCTTATTATTACATTGGAATAACTTTTGTATCTGTGATTTACCTATACTTGGTGACATTCTTCTATTATTACATTTGGAACATCACATGCATGTGTTTTACAGGACACAGTTTCCGTTTTATTTATTACATTGGAACATCACATGCATGTGTTTTACAGGACTGGTTAAAATCTTTATCATTCTGTTGGAATATCTATCATGTGTTTTACAGGATGCAGTTCCATCTTTATTATTACATTGGAACATCTTGTCGGTGTGAATTTCACACGACTGTTCCGATTATTATTATTATGTTGGAATAACTTTCATCTGTCTGAAATCTGCGTGCATGGTGATTTCTTTTGTTATTCCATTCTTTATTATACCCGGTTGGTTAAAACTTTGACTTCTATACTCCATGAAATTAGTAGAATATCCTTGATATTTGCGTTTCATCGATATCTTTTCATGGAAATATTCTTACGATCATTCTTGAATTTTACTCTCTGAAAGCGATGTCATGTTGACAATTTGGGCGTTAATAATTCATGGATTAAATAATTCTTGAACTTGTTTTATTGAATTACTATGTCATTGTCATCATCCTCGTGTTATATTATGTTATCTTTGGCTTACGTGCGTAGATGAACTTAGTATGATTATGACCGAGGGATCATTCGGTATAATCATGACTTGATATAAATGATGTGACAAAAGTCCTCGGTGGCTTTGTAATGCGATGATGGATAGTTTTGGTATGATTATGACCGGGGGTGATTCGGTATAGTCGTGACCATTGATAATTTGATGAAAATCCTTGGCCAGTGAATTGCGGGGATGATTAGATGTGGTGGTTTATTTATTAAAATTTGAGTCTCGTGATAAAAATTGATGAAAACCTTTTAAAACCTAAAAGATAGTAGACTTTATTCTCTACTTGACTCTTTTAATGGATTGCTTATTCAATTGCAGATTAAAGCTGGTTTGTCTATTGTATTTTATCGGTTTAACATTTGTTGAAGGCTAATGATAATTTATTACGCATTATCTTAGTCATAATATTTCTTCTTGGGCTAGTTGAGCTCACCCTTTCTTTCACTTTCTCTTCTCTGAAATGAGAACATAGTTTTGAGACGAGTCGGGGAGCGAGTAATGGTCGAGGAGGATAGCATTAGTAGTCCTCACTATTACGTGAAATAGTGTGATAATAGTTGTAATGAGGACTCCTTTTGAGTTTGTATAATATCTAGTAGACAAAATTTGTATTCAAACTCACGGTTTATATAAATATTGTACCACGACGATTATATTAGTAAGTTGTATTTGAATTTATGTACCATGTAAGTGGCGACCCAAGATGGGTGGCGTATACCTAATTTTGGGGCGTCGCGGTTGGTATCGAGCTTAGGGATATGATCCACAGCTAAGATGTGAGAATAGTACTAGGAGGGAGGCGGGAATTCCTTATTAGTATGACCTACCTAAAAGCTATTTGGTATTTAATTGGTCGGTCGAGTATAGGGATAATATGTGATATGTTAATTAACCCTTATTTTGTGGCGGTGTTTGAAAATGGCATCAAGAAATGTTGAGAATAGCAATGGAGCACGAGGAGGCTGTTGATTCTCCACATATCGATAATCGAGGACAATGTGCAGCGAGGATGGCGATAATCCTCCCCTTAAACAACAACAACGATCGATTGATGAATGACGAATGCGTTTAAAAGGTTTTAGAATTCATGCAACATCGGTAGAAAAGACTCTGTCCAAAAACGTGGGGTGGAAACACGAAAAACTCTCGGTGATCACCGCTAAACAATTCAAGGAGCTGGGACCACCGGAGTTTAAGGGAAGCCAAAACCACTTACGGCGGAAGCATGGATAAAAGAGATTACCAAGATATTTGATGTCTTGGGATGCTCAGAAAGGAAAAAGTTCCCTTGCGCCTTTATATTCTTGGAGGAGGCGGATTCTTGGTGGGAATCGGTAAAAGCGTACTCAACTTTCTTTGTCTTGAAGATATCTTGGGAGAAGTTCGAGGAGGCATTTCAGCGACAAATACTTTCACAAAGTATTACCACATGAAGGAGGTGGAGTTTATCAAGTTGGAACAAAACAATATGATCGGTAATACGTACGAGGCAAAATTTGCGGAGTTATCACGATTCGTCCCACATGGTGGATAATGAAGAGAATGGCGCGAATGTTTTTAAGAGGTTTGAAGCGGAGATCGTCGACATCTTATTTCTCATAAAGCGTGTTTTTATTCGGATGTTGTAAATAGGGCTCGATTAGTGGAGTAGCGATAACGAGTCAACGTTGACTAAAAGAGAAGCGGTAAGCAAAATTATAATACCGGTAGTAGTCATCGAAGCGGTGACAACAAGCGTGGAGGAATCAACGGGCGGATATGGTAACCACTTCTGTGGTAATCGGGGCCAAAATAATAAGAATGGACATTTCAAAAAGGAGATTCAACAATGATGGAAAGAGCGTCGACACCAAACTTTGTTGTTAAGGAAGGAGAAGGACCACCTATCATATGCTTCAAATGCGGAGGAGAGGGACACATCGATCCGAAGCTGCGCCATGCCATCAAAGCATGTTATAATTGTGGAAGAAGGCCACTTAGCTCGATTTTGTGCGTTTCTGAAGACGAATTCAACTAGGATGGAGGCACCAAAGGTTTGTCCCGGACAAACCCGAGCCCGATGGTTTAAGAGAGCGTTTTTTCTCGTGACGAGGAACACGAATAAAATTATCACGGGTAAGTTAATCATAAGCTCTTGCGAAGTCTATCTGAGTGTTAATCTGGGTTCTACCCATTCTTTTATCTCTCTTGCTTGCGTTCAACGTTTAAATTTGACTCCGGAGAAGTTAGACTTTGACTTATTAGTTGAAACTTCGTTAGTAGGAGCCTTAGTTTCTGCTTACTATTTTTTAATCTTGTTGTTTCAAATAAACACTTTCACGTTACTGTCGATCTTATCTCTTTGAAAATACTTGCCTTTGAGGTAATTTTTGAAAAGCGATTGATTAACTACTCATTATTCTTTTTGTAAGGTTGTTAGCTTTCATATTCTAACCAACTTTGTTATCTGAATTCAAAGTAACCAAACCCTAAAGTTAATCAACATTATATCAAGCCATAAGTAAAGAGCCCGAACCTTTCGTTGTTGACTTCCTTGTGTGGAATGCACCGCCGGACTTTACTGTAAGCGACGTCATGATGAAGATGGCAAGTTTATAGGTATCATTGTGAGGTCTTATCTAGGTTAAGGGATAGAAGTCACGATTCATATCAATGTGACGTCTTATCCAAGTCTTGGATGAAATGTGATTTTGAATGATATTTCTATCATTAATAAATTTCTTGAAGTATTCTTGAAGATTTCCTAGCCTACCTAGGCGTGAAATCGAATTTTGTATTGACCCTACAAAACCCATTTCTTAAACCCTCAAATATTTCTTCAACTAAATGAGCAGGTTTACGTGGTTTATGATGAAAGTCATAATAAAAGCATTGGAATAATGAAAATCATGGGTATATGAAGTATTAGTAAGTTTTATGATGAGTTATGTTGGTTGGTATGTGAAAACATGAAAGTTTCTTAGAAATCACAAAGAGTTGAAAATCATATTTTGGTGAAAAACGTAACATAAAATTCAATTGACCATATCTCCTATTATATTTTGAATTTTTGAGTATGGTCAAGTTCTAGAGTTAGATCTATGAGTTACCTAACTAATCCAAGTGGAATTACTGGAAAAGGTGTTGTAGATTTTTGTGTGGACTGATTTTGCAAATGAAGCCAAAGCTGTAAATTTCGAAAATGCTACTTGCCCAAAAACTTTAAGGGGCTGTTTCGGCCACTTAAATTATGAGAAAATTCTGGCCTTTTGGGACATGAAAGTATATGGTATAAAGTACCTCCTGTCCAAAAATGAGCTCATTACGACTTAAAATGAGCAAATTATGACTATTTCAATATTTAGGTTTTTCCGAATGAAAATGCTATAACTTGGAGTTCTATAACTCCGATGACCATAAAATTTAAACTAGAAGCTCACGTTAACATGTGTAAGGTCCTGCCAAGATTTGGGAATTTTGGAGTTAAACTTGAGGTAGCTAATTTCTTAAGGAATTAATTAGAAATTGATTTTTGAAAAATAGTAAATGAATTTTAAAAATTCCGAGAAAATATATTTTCATTATGGGACTATATTATGCTAAATCCCAGAAAAGAAATATTTTTGGGACTGATTTGGTATTTTTCATGAAAATAGTTTAATTCTGAACATATGAGTTAAATATGTTATGTGAAATAACAAAGTTGAAAATAGGATTTTATGGCTAGAGAATCCTATATAGAGTATATGCATATTTTTTTGATGAGGATTTGATAATTGGTGATGATATTTTATGAGTATGACATTTTTGAATGATTAAATGCATTATATGGTAAAAGCGTAAACAATTAAGATAAATTGTTTATAAATTTAAAGTGATTAAAATATTGTTATAATATTAATGATATTAGATTATGAGATTATTAAGTGATTGATAACATGGGGATATTCTTGAATCTGGATAAATTATATTATAAATGTTTAATATTTATCCTTTATCTCATTTGATTGATTCTTTATATCATTATCCTCATGCTATATTATGTTGAAAGTAAATACATGGCTGTAGTAGTGCGTAGATGGACTTGGTATGATTATGACGAGGATTGTTATCATAATATAATCATAATTAGTAATTGAAAACACAATTATCTTTGGTAGTAGTGCATGGATAATTTATTGGTGTGATATCTAATGAATACACATTATCTTTGGTAGTGGTGCATGTGCATGGATAATTTGTGGTCATGTAATTTGAATATCTTAATGAATACACAATTATCTTTGGTAGTAGTGCATGGATAATTTGTGGTGCATGATCTTAATGAATACCACGATTATCTTTGGTAGTAGTGCATGGATAATTTGTGGTGTGATACTTAATGAATACGTTATCTTTGGTATAGTGCTGGATAATTTGAATAATACAATTATCTTTGGTAGTAGTGCATGGATAATTTGTGGTTAATCTTAATGAATACCACGATTATCTTTGGTAGTAGTGCATGGATAATTTGTGGTCGTTGATACTAATGAATATCCTTGGCACATAGTGCGGGGATGATTCGATGATATGAATTAATTATTGAAATGAGTCTCGTGATGAAATATTAATTCATGGATGTGGTAAAAGTCATCTTTTGGTAGTAGTGCATTGATAGACTTGGTATGATTATGACCAAAGATTATTCGGTATAATCATGGTAGTAATTGAAAACACGAATATCCTTGGCGATTAGTGCATGGATAATTAATGGTTGTGATCTTATTAAGTGCGTCTCGGCATTATTGGTTTTACGATTTGTATATCTTTGGCTTTGTAGTGCAAAGATGAATTGTTAATGAATAATACTTTGGCGGATTTCAAAGATGAATTTAATATTTTAAACGATAAAGGTATTCAAGGTATCCTCATCTCTTTATCATACAGTCGTACCCTAATTTGAGGCGAAATTCCATAAGGAGGAGATTGTGAGACCCCAGATTTTATCGATAAAGATTTAAATTTTGTTGAAATAATTTTTAATATTATGGTGTGAATTTGAGATAATATTATAGTTGTGGGTAGTATTTATAAATTTTGCAAAGTATCACAGTGGTTATATTATATTAGATTGGTGAGGGAATATTAGGTTTAGCGAGGGAATATTAAATGCAATGACTCAATCATTGGTGGACCCACAATGAATTATTGTCGGATTGAAAAACGACAAAAATATTTTATTGAAATAACGGCGGAAGTTTTCTGGTAGTTCTTTGTTGAACTACTTTCGGTAGTAAAAGAAATGCGATGTCGTGTGTGGTTGCATAGTAGCACCTGCGGTATTGATTATTGATGCTTATGTGAGAAGTCACTCGGTTTGATTCCATTATTATCGATTAATAATATGAATTATTATAGCGATAATGACGTTTTATTTTATTAGTATTATTAGCGTAATAAAATAGCGAAACATCTTTTATATAAAATAGAATACTTTATTAAAGTTATTACATAAATAGAATATATTATATTTTATTATGCATAGTGTTGCATAGTGTTTTTGCATAGTATTTTGCATAGTATTGCATAGTGTTTGCATAGTAAAATGTTTTTATATAAATAGAATATATTATATTTTTATTTAAAAGATTTTTCTTTAAATATGGATGTCAGATTAAAATAAATCAATCTGAATGGTTCATGGATTAATTCTTATGCATTCCATTTTCCTATAAATAGAAGCTCGTTCCTTCATTATTTTCTTACGAATTCATTGAAACTACAGAGAGAAAATTATAGAGAGAAGCTATAGAGAAAATTATAGAAAGAAGAAGAGTATGACTACTTTCTTCTTACTTCTATATTAGGTTCTTTTTACGGTGAGGGGTGTTATTCTTTCTTCTTGAAGAGAACTTACATTATTCCATTCATTATTATTACATTGGAATAACTTTGTAAAAGTGGCATACCTATACATAACTTTGTATCTGTGGCGTACCTATACTTGGTGAAATCCTTATGTTATTCCATTGCTTATTATTACATTGGAATAACTTTTGTATCTGTGATTTACCTATACTTGGTGACATTCTTCTATTATTACATTGGAACATCACATGCATGTGTTTTACAGGACTGGTTCGTTTTTATTATTACATTGGAACATCACATGCATCATGTGTTTTACAGGACTGGTTAAAATCTTTATCATTACATTGGAATATCTATCATGTGTTTTACAGGATGCGGTTCCATCTTTATTATTACATTGGAACATCCACAGCTTGGGTGTGAATTTCACGACTGGTTCCGTTATTATTATTACATTGGAATAACTTTACATCTGAAATCTGCGTACATGGTGATTTCTTTTGTTATTCCATTCTTTATTATACCCGAGTTGGTTAAAACTTTGACTTCTATACTCCATGAAATTAGTAGAATATCCTTGATATTTGCGTTTCATCGATATCTTTTCATGGAAATATTCTTACGATCATTCTTGAATTTTACTCTACGAAATAGTATCGTGTTGACAATTTGGGCGTTAATAATTCATGGATTAAATAATTCTTGAACTTGTTTTATTGAATTACTATGTCATTGTCATCATCCTCATGTTATATTATGTTATCTTTGGCTTACGTGCATAGATGAACTTAGTATGATTATGACCGAGGATCATTCGGTATAATCATGACTTGATATAAATGATGTGACAAAAGTCCTCGATGGCTTGTAATGCGATGATGGATAGTTTTTGGTATGATTATGACCGAGGGGTGATTAGGTATAGTCGTGACCATTGATAATTTGATGAAAATCCTTGGCCAGTAGTACGGGGATGATTAGATGTGGTGGTTTATTTATTAAAAATTTGAGTCTCGTGATAAAAATTGATGAAAACCTTTTAAAACCTAAAAGATAGTAGACTTTATTCTCTACTTGACTCTTTTAATGGATTGCTTATTCATTTGCATTAAAGCGGTTGTCTATTGTATTTTATCGGTTTAACAACATTGAAGGCTAATGATAATTTATTACGCATTATCTTAGTCATAATATTTCTTCTTGGGCTAGTTGAGCTCACCCTTTCTTTCCTTTGTTCTCTTGAGAAATGAGAACATAGGCGGAGACGAGTCGGGGAGCGAAGTAATGGTCGAGAGGATAGCATTAGTAGTCCTCACTATTACGTGAAATAGTGTGATAATAGTTGTAATGAGGACTCCTTTTGAGTTTATATAATATCTAGTAGACAATATTTGTATTCAAACTCACGGTTTATGTATTGTATACCACGATTATATTAATAAGTTGTATTTGAATTTATGTACCATGTAAGTGGCGACCCAAGATGGGTGGCGTATACCTAATTTTAAGTTTTGTGATGGCCATCCATCACAAAAAGTAGGAAAACCATCATGAAAGGTTTTATGTTTAAGCATCATGTAATCGTCCGTCATGGTTTTTACGTGATGGTTTTGGCCCAAGATTAGGCTTTTGTGATGATTAATACAATCACATTAACACATAATCTATTGTGATTGTCAAGTAATCACAATTAAAATCACGTATTCTTATTTTTCTAGTAGTGATCCAACAATAATTCCGTTGTAGGGTCCACCAATGATTATTAATAAATCGTAAGAATATTCCCTGTTAAAACGAATATTCTCCACCAATCGAATATTACATAACAACTTGCGTACTTTGCAAAATTTATAAATATTACCTGAACTATAACATTATATCAAATTCATTCCATAATATTTAAAAATGATATTTATAGAAAAATCATCTTTATTAAAAAGTTGGGGTCTTACAACATCCCTTCTTATGAAATTTTGCCCTCGAAATTAGGGTACGCACTTAAGTATGTCGAGAGGTAAGGATACCTTGATTTCATTTGATTCTAACTCCAGTGTCATTTCCTCAACATCGTGGTTTCTCCACAAAACTTTGACTTGACCTATAACCTTGGAGCGTAGAGTATGTTCCTTCTTATCCAAGATTTGAACAGGAACCTCTTCATACATTAAATCTTCCGCTATTTTGTCCGGTTCCAACTCAATAATGTGGTTCGGGTCTTCCACATATTTACGTAACATGGATATGTGGAAAACGTTATGAACACGAGACATACTTGGCGGTAAAGCGAGTCTATAGGCCACAGTTCCTACTCGATCGAGTATTAAGAATAGGCCAATGAATCGAGGATTGAGCTTTCCTCTCTTTCCAAATCTCGTAACTCCTTTCCATGGAGCAACACGTAACAACACATGATCTCCTATATCGAATTCTACGTCCTTTCGATGAAGATCAACATAACTCTTTTGTCGATCTTGTGAGGTTTTTATACGTTGTCGAATCGTTTGAATCTTTTCCGTAGTCATATGTACCAACTCCGGTCCCAACAACGTTGCTTCACCCACCTAATCCAAGCATACTGGAGAATGACACTTTCTTCCATACAACGCCTCGAATGGAGCCATCAAGATACTTGTTTGATAAGCGTTGTTGTAGGAAAACTCCACCATGGTAAGAACTTGTTCCAACTTCCTTGAAGTCGAGGACACAGAGTCTTAATAGATCTTGAGAGTTTGAATTGTCCTCTCCATTTGCCCGTCATCAGAGGATGATATCTTGAAAGCTAAATCGTAAATCTGTGCCCATAGCTTTTTGCAAACTAACCCAAAATCTTGAAGTGAATCTTGGATCTCGATCAGAAACTATGGATACTGGCATACCATACAATCATACAATCTCATTTATGTACATACAAGCAAGACGTTCAAGTGTATAAGTTTCTCGTATCGGTAAGAAATGGGTACATAAGACCAAAATTTTTTAAATAAAAGGAATTTCCTTTATTTATTATTTTGAAATAGTAAGGTGGATTTGATTAATGTGGTTAGTTATGGGTAAAATGCTAAAATATTTCAAAATAAGCAAGTGGTTATAAAATATTCATTGTTGTTAGGAATATTAGGTTTGGTCGTGGAATATTAAATCTTTATTTGGGAATATTAAATGCACGCCGACAGCCGTGACCATGTGGGGCCCCATAACTGAAGCGGTTGGATGAAGAAAGCGACAAATATAAGTTGGTTAAAAATAATCGGCGTAGTTATTCACAGTTAAGGCATTGGAATACCCGGTTGGTTAAAATACAAGATGTCTGGCGTGGTTGCAAAGACAAGATGGCATACGGTATTGCATGTTGTTGAATTATTGATCCTTACGTGAAAGGCACTTTTCTCAATAATTTTCACGAAGAATTCTTATTCAATATTTTATTTTATTGATTCAATAATTGCTTGCGTTGATATTTTATATTATTGTTGTTCAATAATTGTCACTTGCTACATTATCTCCATTATCGGATCAATAATTCATATTATTTGAATAATATTATTAGATAGCATTATTGGCAATGTCTAGAAAGTTACATCGAGGAGAGGTTTGGTCACCTAATTGCGGCGCCATGAAGGAGAAATCCTTATTGAAAGCCCCCTCTTTCTGAGGACGGCTTTCATTATCATAATGGTGATTACATAATATTATTTGTGAATAATTAATTATTGATTTATATGATAAGAAAATATTTATAAATGATGGATTTATTTGTTTTATGTGGTTATAATTGAATGATTTAATGTTGAGGTGTTTTATCGGTAATTTTGTTTGGAATGGAGGTATTAAAAATCAAATCAAGATTTTTACGATATATTGTGTGAGTTATAATTTTAATCCGATAGTTGGATCGTTGTAATTTTGGATATGTTATACATACATAAGTTGAGTATATGTCCACAAATTTTGAACCGTTAAAAAGAACGAATGATTTGTTATGAATTTTAAGAGGTGGTGATTCGGAAATTAGGTTATAAATGATTTTGGTGGAAAATTCTAGAATTGGTGGGCCCCACTTTTGGTTGGTGAGAAATGTGCTCAATTGAATTTTCAAATGTGGTGGAGTGGGAATAGTAGCGAGGTAAAGCCATCGGGGTTGCGGAGTTAAATCTGCTTGTTGGGCTAACATTTTCCTATAAATAGAGGACTAAGTTAAAATTGAAAATCACACCGAAACATAAGCTTTCTCTCTTTCTCTCTATATTATTGAGCGTATTTTGTGAGTATTTAGATACTTTGAGAGTTCTTTGTTCAAAGATAAGTTTCATTCAAAGATCACTTCCGACCTTTCATTAGAAATCTTGATTCTTTGAGGTAAGGGATGTTATTTTCTTCTCGGATGATATTATTTCTTGATATCATTATCTTTGAAATATTGGTTGGAACTTTTATCAAATTTGAAACTTTTCATGTCGAGGTTACTATTCACGAGTTACTATTCACGAGTTACTATTCACAGTACTATTAATGAAGCGTGAAGATGTTTTTGTGGAATTTCTATCTTTTGGTGTAGAGTTACTATTCACGATATCACGACTATTCACGATATCTGACTATTCATTCACGAATACGGCACTATTCATAGAAAAATGAAAATTTTTCTTTTAGATCTAAAATATCTATTACGGATACTAGCTTTGATTGTATCCATGTTTTGATCATTCTTGAATTTTACACTGCTGTGATTATTTTTGAGGTATTTTAGACGTGGATAATACCAAGTACGAATCCTTAATCCTTGTCATTTTGTTTCACCGGATTCGTTTCTTTAAAAATATTTTCATCATCCTCAATCTTAAATGATGATATTATTGAATATCTTTGGCTGTAGTCTGCAGATGAATGATTCTGAAGAATATCTTTGGCTGTTGTAGTGCGAAGATAAACAATGTTTAAATGAACATGACCAATGATGAATATCTTTGGCACAGTAGTGCAAAGATGAGCAGTGTTGAGATGAACATGACCGATGATGAATATCTTTGGCACAGTAGTGCAAAAGATGAATATATTTGATTTGAGATGAATATTGATTGATGTTACGAGGATAAAATATTGATGATGGAATTTGTTAAATTCATAGATTATAGTAGATTTCATTCTCTACGTAACTCTTACTATGAATTATTATTTCAACGCGAATATTGATCCGAAACTTGTTGTCTACATTGTATTCTATCGAGATTTTCCTGTTGAAGACTAACGATAATTTGTTCTATATTATCTTAGTCATAACATTCTTTATCGGCTAGTTGAGCTCACCCTTTTCCTTTTGTTCCATTTTTTCTTCTCGGAGGCGAGAATGTAGCGAGTACTAGTCGGCGTATGGAATGAAGGTTCTAGAGAGAGTTGTTTAGTAGTCCTCACCATTTTGTAAAATAATGTATCAATAATTATGATGGGGATTTATTTGCGTGTGGATATTGTCTAGATGACAATATCTATATTTAAGCTTCGAGTTTATATGTTGTAATAATAAAGTTGTAGTTATTTACGTACCATGTATATGGGTTGGATGGAATGGACCTATTTTGGGGGCGTCCACGGTTGGAATCGAGCTTAGGGATATGATCTCCAGGCGGAGATCGATGGGAATAGAACTAGGAGGGAGAGACGAGTAAATCCTTCGCTAGTGTGTCCTACTAAGCTTATTTGTTGGTTGAGTCATAATATAGGGGTATTATGTGATTTGTTAATTTATTTAATTAACCCTTGTTTTATGATAGTTTTAAGAATGGTCTTTGAGAACGTTAACGATGGAGTAAATGAGATCGTGGAGATGCCACCGTACTTACCAACGAGGAGAACGTCTGCAACAGTGGCAATGTTCCTCCCGTGAACAACACCAATGAACGGATGATGAGCGAGGGATGTTTAGAAGCTTTTTGCGGTTCATGCAAAAATCGAGATGAGGAGACTTCGTGTTCAAAATATAGGAGGAAATGATAGCAATTCACGGGTGGTCACAAACAAGGCGATTCAAAGAGTTGGGACCACGAGTGCAGGAAAGCCCGGATCCGATCATGCGGCGGAAACATGGGTCAAGCAAATTACCAAGATATTCGATGTCTTGGGATGCGGGAGGAACGAAAGTTCCATTCGCTACTTTTATGTTCCGTGGTGAGGCGGATCTTGGTGGGAATCGTGAGGCGTACCATCCATCATTTGCACTCGGCATGTCGTGGGAGGCGTTTGAAATAGTTCAATGACAAGTACTTCCACGAAAGTATTCGTGCGTATACGAAGGAAGTGGAGTTTATTAGGCGGAAGCGAGAATAACATGGCGGTATCCCAAAGACGAGGCGAAGTTCGCGGAGTTATCCGTGCTTGCACCTCATTTGGTGGAGAATGAGGAACGATGATGCAGATGTTTACGAGAGGTTTGAAACCCGACATACGTCGATTATCTCATTTCTCATAAATTTTCTCTCTTCCGGATGTTGTCAATGAGGCTCGGTTGTTAGAGTGAGATAACGAGTACGTTCAACCGAGGGACCATAACCGAGGATCATACCAAAGATAGGCGAGTCATCGAATAACGATAACCAAAAGAAGAAGAAGAATACATCTGGCGGTAACCACTTCGGTGGTAATCGTGGCCATGAAAATAGAAGAAAGCGAGTCGGGAGGAGATTTTAAAAGAGGAGATTTAACAACGACCATGTGAAGACGATGCAAGACGGCAAGAAGAATTGGTTCCAAGGGAGGAGAAAGACCACTTGGAGGTCGTATGTTACAAATCACGGAAAGAGGGACATATCATTGAAACCCTGACAATAACCGCTTAAGGTATGCTATAATTGTGGAAAAGAAGGACATATCGCTCGAGATTATGCGATATCGAAACCCATCCAATGAAATGGTGACTCAAAAGGATGTCCCGAAAAAAGTCAAAGTCAACGATTTACGGAAGAAGCGTTTGTCGTGACCCAATCAAAATGCGAGGAACCCGAACGAAGTTAGCACGGGTTAGTTAATTATAAATTCTTGCGAAGTTTATACATTACTAGAATCTGGCTTCTACCCATTCTTTTATCTCTCTTGCTTGCGCTCAACGTTTGAACTTGACTACGGAGAAATTAGACTTTGACCTATTTATGGAGACTCAGATTAGGAGAAACTTTCATTACATCCGTTGTTTAAAAATCTTGCTTGATTCAGGTTGGCCTATCACATTACACCATTAACCTTATTTCTATAGAGATATTTGCTTTTGATGTGATTTCAAGGTTAACTACTCATCACGCCAAAATTGATTACTTTAAGTAAGGTTGTTATTTTCATATTCCTCGTGACTGTTATTCAATTCAAGCAATCAAACTATTGTAGTCAAACATTTTCATATCAAGCCATGAAGTCATTCGTTTATTACGGATGTCAAGTTTTCTCGATCCATGTTATGGATTTGAATAAA
This sequence comes from Panax quinquefolius, assembly GCA_020205615.1. Classification (NCBI taxonomy): domain Eukaryota; kingdom Viridiplantae; phylum Streptophyta; class Magnoliopsida; order Apiales; family Araliaceae; genus Panax; species Panax quinquefolius. Next base: position 39,473,587 of record CM035172.1, on the reverse strand, counting down.
GACACGTCGATTTAAATAATATTCTGTTGTTATTGATGTTTCCCGACGTATTTCTGAAGAATTTCTTGGCTTACTCCCAAAGATCGATATTAAATTTTGTATCGACTTTGAACCGTCTGAAAACTCATTTCTAAAATCTCATGTCGAATTACTCTATTGAACTTGAGAGTTAAAATTCAACTATAAATTTGGTACTGAGCCTTTATCCGGTGACTTCCTTTGTGGAATGCACCTAAGCCGAGACTCTCTCTGTAGGGGACGTCATATTAGATGCGATAAGAAAGCGATAGGTGTCATTGTAACGTGTTATCCAAGGTTGGGATATGAGTCACGATTGAGAACAACCTAAGTCGATAATCGAAATACGTAGCTTTCTGGCTTAGTTGGTTATTATCGGAGATTCGTTGAATGATATTCTCGAATCGCTATTCCATTAACGTAAATGACTCGTAGAGATACAAAATTCAAATGGAGCAAGGAATGTGGTAAGAGCTTGAAGAACTCAAGAGGAGACTCATTTCAAATACGTGTTTACGACCATGCCATCCCGGAAAAAGCGAGCGTGGTAGGCGACGTGTTGAGTAGAAGATCGATATCACAAGTCACGAAAATGATATTGTCAAAGACTCATTTCGTATAATATACAAATAATAGAGATGGAGATGAAAACTCTAGGTACCCACGTGATGATATCACGATGATATCTGAGTATAATCGACTTTAATCGATAAAGTTAAAGTCGTTCAAGCTACTTTAATCGGGCGATGAATTTGAAGAAGGAGGTGCAAGAAGTTGTTATTTCAAAAGCGAGAGAATCGGTGAGGTGAGGAAAGCTCAAACCTTCGATTTATTAATCCGGTTGAAATTCTCGATCGAATAGGAATCTGTGGCCTATAGACTCGTTTTCACTTGCCAAGTATGACGCGTGTTCATAACGCTTTTTCACGTATCGATGTTACGTAAATATGTGGACGACCCGAACCATGTCGTTGAGTTAGAACCCCAGGACGAGATAGCCAAGACCTAACGTGTGAGGAGGTACTGTCAAGATTTTGGATAGGAAGGAGCATGTCCTACGCCTTGAAAGGTCATACCACAAGTTAAAGTTTTGTGGAGGAATCATGATATAGAGGAAATGACACGGGGAATTGGAAAGCGGAAATGAAAGCGAGGTATCCTCATCTTTTGAAACACCGAGTGCGTCGTCCAATTTCGAGGACGAAATTTCATAAGGAGGGAGGTTGTAAGACCCTAAATTTTTAAATAAAAGGAATTTCCTTTATTTATTATTTTGAAATAGTAAGGGTGGATTTGATTAATGTGGTTAGTTATGGGTAAAATGCGCAAATATTTCAAAATAAGCAAGTGGTTATAAAATATTCATTGTTGTCGGGGAATATTCGTTTGGTAAGTGGAATATTCGTGCTTTGTCGAGAATATTCGTATGACCAGCCTTGACCATGCCATGTGGGCCCCATAACGAAAGCGATTGGATGAAGAAAAGCACAAATATAAGTTGGTTAAAAATAACGGCGTAGTTATTCTGTCAAGTAAGATTGTTGGAATACCCGTTGGTTAAAATACTGATGTCTACGCGTGGTTGCACAATAGCACGGTATTGCATGATTTGTTGAATTATTGATCCTTACGTGAAGGGCACTACTCAATAATTTTCACGGTAGTTACTTGTTCAATATTTTATTTTATTGATTCAATAATTCTTTGCGTTGATATTTTATATTATTGTTGTTCAATAATTGTCAACTGCATTATCTCCATTATCGGATCAATAATTCATATTATTTGAATAATATTATTAGATAGCATTATTGGCAATGTCTAGAAAGTTACATCAAGGAGAGGGTTTGGTCACCTAATTAATTGCCAGCAAGAAGGAGAAATCCTTATTGGAAAGCCCCTCTTTCTGAGGAGCGGCTTTGGTTGTCATAATGGTGATTACGTAATATTATTTGTGAATAATTAATTATTGATTTATATGATAAGAAAATATTTATAAATGATGGATTTATTTGTTTTATGTGGTTATAATTGAATGATTTAATGTTGAGGTGTTTTATCGATAATTTTGGTTTGGAATGGAGGTATTAAAAATCAAATCGATATTTTTACGATATATTGTGTGAGTTATAATTTTTAATCCGAATAGTTGGATCGTTGTAATTTTGGATATGTTATACATACATAAGTTGAGTATATGTCCACAAATTTTGAACCGTTAAAAAAACGAATGATTTGTTATGAATTTTAAGAGGTGACCGATTAGGAAATTAGGTTATAAATGATTTTGGTGGAAAATTCTAGAATTGGTGGGCCCCACTTTTGGTTGGTGAGAAATGTGCTCAATTGAATTTTCAAATGTGGTAGGTGGGAATAGTAGCGAGTAAAGCCATCGGAGTTGCGAGTTAAATGCGCTTCACAAGCTAACATTTTCCTATAAATAGAGGACTAAGTTAGAATTAAAAATCACACCGAAACATAAGCTTTCTCTTTCTCTCTCTCTATATTATTGGCGTATTTTGTGAGTATTTAGATACTTTGAGAGTTCTTTGTTCGAACAAGTTTCATTCAAAGATCACTTGACCTTTCATTCAAAATCTTGATTCTTTGAGGTAAGGATGTTATTTTCTTCTCGGATGATATTATTTCTTCAATATCATTATCTTTGAAATATTAGTTGGAACTTTTATCAAATTTGGAACTTTTCATGTCGGGGTTACTATTCACGAGTTACTTATTCACGAGTTACTATTCACAGTACTATTATTCATGAAGCGTGAAGATGTTTTTTGTGGAATTTCTATCTTTTGGTGTCGGAGTTACTATTCACGTATACGGCCTTTATTCACGTATCTGACTATTCACCTAAAAATGAAAATTTTTCTTTTAAGTCTAAAATATCTATTCGGATACTAGCTTTGATTGTATCCATGTTTTGATCATTCTTGAATTTTACACCACTTGTGATTATTTTTGAGGTATTTTTGGGCGTGGATAAAACCAAGTACGAATCCTTAATCCTTGTCATTTTGTTTCAATCGGATTCGTTTTCTTTAAAAATATTTTCATCATCCTCAATCTTAAATGATGATATTATTGAATATCTTTGGCACAGAAGTGCAAAGATAAACAGTGTTTAAATGAACATGACCAGTGATGAATATCGTTGGCTGTGTAGTGCAAGATGAACAGTGTTGAGATGAACATGATCGAAGATGATGAATATCTTTGGCACGTAGTGCAAAGATGAATATATTTGATTTGAGATGAATATTGATTGATGTTACTGAGGATAAAATATTGATGATGGAATTTATTAAATTCATAGATTATAGTAGATTTCATTCTCTACGTAACTCTTCTATGAATTATTATTTCAATAATATTGATCTCGAAACTTGTTGTCTATTGTATTCTATCGATTTTTCCTGTTGAAGACTAACGATAATTTGTTCTATATTATCTTAGTCATAACATTCTTCTTTGGGCTAGTTGAGCTCACCCTTTTCCTTTTTTGTTCCATTTTTCTTCTCGGGAGGCGAGAATGTAGCAGTACTAGTCGGGTATGGAATGAAGGTTCTAGAGAGAGTTGTTTAGTAGTCCTCACCATTTTGTAAAATAATGTATCAATAATTATGATGGGGATTTATTTGCGTGTGGATATTGTCTAGATGACAATATCTATATTTAAGCTTCGAGTTTATATGTTGTAATAATAAAGTTGTAGTTATTTCTGTACCATGTATATGGGTTGGATGGAATGGACCTATTTTGGGGCGTCACAACTATTATCGAACAATGATAACCATCGTGGGGGAAATTATCATGCTAAGAATGGTAACCACTTGATTGGTAATCATCATAGCAAAAGATAATAAAGTGGAAATTGCAAGAAGAGAAGGTCATTTAACTCAATTTTGTTGTGCACCAAAGTCAAGTCTAGCTAGGGCGGTGGCACCAAAGGTGGATATGGACAAAACAAAATCGTTGGTTTTAGGAAGTGCATTTTCATGACTTCTCAAAAACGAGTAAACCAAACGGTTAGTTAGCACAAGTTAGTTAATTATAAATTGTGAAGTCTATACCTTATAAGATACCGGTTCTACCCATTATTTTATCTCTCTTGCTTGCGTTCAACGTTTAAATTTGACTCCGGAGAAGTTAGACTTTGACTTATTGGTTAAAACTTCATTAGTAGGAGCCTTCGTTATCGCTACTATTTTTAAATCTTGTTTGATTCAAATAAACACTTTCACGTTACCTGTCGATCTTATCTTTTTGAAAATACTTGCCTTTGATGTGATTTTAGGAATCAATTGGTTAACTACTCATCATGCTTTTCGTAAGGTTGTTAGCTTTTATATTCATAACCAACTTGTTGTGCGAATTCAAGTAACCAAACTACTAAAGTCAATTATTGTCATATCAAGCCATAAGTAAAGAGCCCCGAACCTTCGTTGTTGACTTCCTTGTGTGGAATGCAAAGCGGACTTTTCTCAGAGGCGACATCGTGAATGAAGATGGCAAGTTTATAGGTATCATTGTGAGGTGCTATCTAGGTTCGTGGATTGAAGTCACAGTTGGTATCAATGTGACGTACTATCCAAGTCTTGGATGAGAGTCAGCTTTGAATGATATTTCTATTATTAATAAATTTCTGGCGTATTCTTGAAGACTTCTTAGCCTACTTAGAGCGTGAAATTGAATTTTGTATTGACCCCAGTACAAAACCCATTTCTTAAACCCTCAAATATTTCTTCAACTAAAATGAATAGTTTACGTGGTTTATGATGAAAGTCATAATAAAAGTATTGGACTAATGAAAATCATAGGTATACGTGGTATTAGTAAGTGTTATGATGAGTTATGTTGGTTAGTATGTGAAAACATGAAAGTTTCTTAAAAATCACAAGGAGTTAAAAACTAGATTTTGGTGAAAACGTAATATGAAATTCAATTGACCAAATCTCCTATTATATTTTGAATTTTGAGTGTGGTTAAGTCCTAGAGTTAGATCTATGAGTTACCTAACTAATCCAAGTGGAATCAATGAAAAAGGTGTTGTAGATTTTAAATGCGGACTGATTTTAGCAAAGGAGTGCAAAGCTGCAAAAACCAAAAAAGCTGCTGCCATGATTTTAGAGGGGCTGTTTTGGCCACTTAAATTATGAGAAAAATTCTGGTCTTTTGGGACATGAAAGTATATGGTATAAAGTACCTCCTGTCCAAAAATGAGCTCATTCTGATTTAAAATGAGCAAGTTATGACTATTTCAATATTTAGGTTTTTCCGACGAAAAACGCTATAACCGGAGTTCTATAACTCCGATGACCATGAAATTTAAACTGGAAGCTCACGTTAACATGTGTAAGATTCTGCCAAGATTTGGGAATTTTTGGAGTTATCCTTGAGGTAGCTAATTTCTTAAGGAATTAATTGGAAATTGATTTTTGAAAAATAGTAAATGAATTTTAAAAATTCCGAGAAAAATATATTTTCATTATGGGACTATATTATGCTAAATCCCTGAAAAAAAATATTTTTGGGATTGATTTGGTATTTTTCATGAAAATAGTTTAGTTACGAAACATATGAGTTAAATATGTTATGTGAAGTATGAAAGTTGAAAATAGGATTTTATGGCTAGAGAATCCTATATAGAGTATATGCATATTTTTTTGAGGATTTGATAATTGGTGATGATATCTTATGAGTATGGCATTTTGAATGATTAAATGCATTATATGGTAAAAGTGTAAACAATTGAGATAAATTGTTTATAAATTTAAGAAGTGATTAAAATATTGTTATAATATTAATGATATTAGATTATGAGATTATTAAGTGATTGATAACATGGGGAATATTCTTGAATCTCGGATAAATTATATTATAAATGTTTAATATTTATCCTTTATCTCATTTGATTGATTCTTTATATCATTATCCTCATGTTTATATTATGTTGAAAGTCATCTGTGGCACATGGTGCGTAGATGGACTTGGTATGATTATGACCGAGGGATTGTTCGGTATAATCATAACCGTAGTAATTGAAAACACGATTATCTTTGGCCGTAGTGCATGGATAATTTGTGGTTGTGATACTAATGAATACACGATTATCTTTGGCCGTAGTACATGGATAATTTGTGGTCGTGATACTAATGAATACACGATTATTTTTGGTCAGTAGTAGTGCATGAATAATTTGTGGTCGTGATACTAATGAATACACTATTATCTTTGGTCGTAGTGCATGGATAATTTGTGGTCGTGATACTTAATGAATACACGATTATCTTTGGTAGTAGTGCATGGATAATTTATGGTCGTGATACTTAATGAATACACAATTATCTTTGGTAGTAGTGCATGGATAATTTGTAGTTGTGATACTAATGAATACACGATTATCTTTGGTAGTAGTGCATGGATAATTTGTGGTCGTGATACTTAATGAATACACAATTATCTTTGGTAGTAGTGCATGGATAATTTGTGGTCGTGATACTAATGAATACACAATTATCTTTGGTAGTAGTGTATGGATAATTTGTGGTCGTGATACTAATGAATACACGATTATCTTTGGTAGTAGTGCATGGATAATTTGTGGTCGTGATACTAATGAATACGATTATCTTTGGTAGTAGTGCAATGGATAATTCGTGGTCGTGATACTAATAATTATCCTTGACCTATAGTGCGGGGATGATTCGATGATATTGATTAATTATTGAAATTTGAGTCTCAAAGATGAAATATTAATTCATGGATGTGGTAAAGTCATCTTTGGTAGTAGTGCATTGAGAGACTTGGTATGATTATGACCGAGATTATTCGGTATAATCATAATCAGTAATTGAAAACACGAATATCCTTGGCCGTTGATGCGTGGATAATTCGTGGTCGTGATATTATTAAGCTGCGTCTCGGCATTATTGGTTTCTGATTTGTATATCTTTGGCTTTTGTAGTGCAAAAAGATGAATTGTTAATGAATATCTTTGGTTGAATTGCAAAGATGAATTTATTGTTTTCAACGATAAAGGTATTCAAGGTATCCTCACCTCTTTATCATACCAGTGCGTGCCCCTAATTTCGAGGGCAAAATTCTATAAGGAGGGAGATTGTGAGACCCCAAATTTTATGAAATAAAAGTGTTCAATTTTCTATTTTGGTGAATAGTTAAATTGATAAAAGTTTAAAGTTAAGGGTCATATTTGAAAATTTTTCAAAGTAAACAAGTTGTCATAAAATACTGGGATTCTTATTCACGAGTTACTATTCACTTGTTACTATTCACCAAATTACTATTCACTCTAGTATTTGGGACACTTTTTGTGTCGGAAGTTACTATTCACGAGTTACTATTCACGGGTTACTATTCACCAAAATTACTATTCACTCTAGTATTGTTCACTCGAGTATTTGGGACACTTTTTGTGTCGAGTACTATTCACGAGTTCTTATTCACGAATTACTATTCATGAGTTACTATTCACCCAACAAAATATTTTATGAAAATAATGACGGAGGTTTTACCGTTAAAACCGTTGAACTACTTTCGGTAGTAAAGTAAATACGATGTCTGGCGTTGTTGCAAGTAGCTACCAGTATTGATTATTGATATTTATGTAAGAAGTCGATCGGTTTGACTCAATTATTGTCGATTAATAATATGAATTATTATAAGCGATAATGACGTTTTGTTTTATTCAGTATTATTAACGTAATAAAAGCGAAACATCTTTTATATAAAATGTAATACTTTATTAAAGTTATTCTATAAATAGAATATATTATATTTTATTATGCATAGTGTTGCGTAGTGTTTTGCATAGTGTTGTAGTGTTTTGCATAGTAAAATGTTTTTTATATAAATAGAATATATTATATTTTATTTAAAAGATTTTGCTTTAAATATGGACCGTCAGATTAAAGTAAATCAATCTGGACCGCTCATGGATTAGTTACTATGCATTCCATTTTCCTATAAATAGAAAGCTCATTCCTTCATTATTTTCTTACGAATTCATTGAAACTAGAGAGAGAAACTATAGAGAAAGAAGAAAAGTATTCTCGCTACTTCACTTTTCCAATATTCATTCTTCTAAGGTAAAGGATATTATTTGTTGTACCGTAAGGGTGTTATTCTTTCTTATTCATGAAGAGAACTTTTGTTATTCCATTCATTATTATTACATTGGAATAACTTTGTAAAAGTGGCATACCCTATACATAACTTTGTGTATCTGTGGCGTACCCTATACTTGGTGAAATCCTTATATTATTCCATTCTTATTTATTACATTGGAATAACTTTTGTATCTGTGCGAATCCCCTATACTTGGTGATCTTCTTACATTTATTCCATTCTTTATTATTACATTGGAATATCCTCATGCGTGTGTTTTACAGGACCAGTTCCATTGTTTATTATTCCGCATTTATTATTACATTTGGAATATCACATGCGTGTGTTTTACAGGACACTGGTTCCATTGTTTATTATTATTCAAAGCATTTATTATTACATTGGATCATCCAGTCGGTGTGAATTTCACCGACCGGTTTAATTATTATTATTACATTGGAATAACTTTTCTACATCTTAATCTGCATGCATGGTGATTTCTTTTGTTATTCCATTCTTTATTATACCCAGTTGGTTAAAACTTTGACTTCTATACTCCATGAAATTAGTAGAATATCCTTGATATTTGCGTTTCATTCAGTATCTTTTCATGGAAATATTCTTCTGATCATTCTTGAATTTTACTCTTCAAAACAGTATCATGTTGACAATTTGGATGTTAATAATTCCTGGATTAAATAATTCTTGAACTTGTTTTATTGAATTATTATGTCATTGTCATCATCCTCATGTTATATTATGTTATCTTTGGCTTACGTGCATAGATGAACTTAGTATGATTATGACCAGGGATCATTCGGTATAATCATGGCTTTTTATAAATGATGTGATAAAAGTCCTCAGTGGCCTGTAATGCAGTAATGGATAGTTTTTGGTATGATTATGACCAGGGTGATTCGGTATAGTCATGACCATTGATAATTTGATGAAAATCCTTGACCGTGGTACAGGGATGATTAGATATTGTGGTTTATTCATTAACCTGAGTCTTAATGATAAAAATTTATGAAAATCTTTTAAAACCTAAAAGATAGTAGACTTTATTTTCTACTTGACTCTTTTAATGGATTGCGTATTCCATCTGCAGATTAAACCGGTTTGTCTATTGTATTTTATCGGTTTAACATCATTGAAGGCTAATGATAATTTATTCTGCATTATCTTAGTCATAATATTTCTTACTGGGCTAGTTGAGCTCACCCTTTCTTTCACTGTTCTCTTCAGGAAATGAGAATATAGCTGGGACGAGTCGGGGAAACGAGTGATGGTCCAGAGGATAGCATTAGTAGTCCTCACTATTCTGTGAAATAGTGTGATAATAGTTGTAATGAGGACTCCTTGAGTATGGATATTGTCTAAATGACAATATTCCTATTAGAACTCTCAGATTATGTATTGTCGTATGTTACACGACAGATGTATAATTAAGTTTGTATTTGAATTTATGTACCATGTAAGTGGCAACCCAAGATGGGTGACGTATACCTAATTTTGGGGGCGTCACAAGAAACCACCGTTCTATTCCCCTGTTATCCCCACTCGACCCGGCAACACTCTTATTACCTGAAAGGAAATGTGAAGCAGAAAGGGTGAGCACAACTAGCCCAGTAAAAAATATCATGACTAAAGATAATTTACACTATCAATAGCCTTCATCATCAATAAATCAGAGATTTAGAACATATGGTAGATGAAAAAAGTTTTCAACCATAATTGCAGAAGAACGAGCAATCCATTAGAAGAGTCAAATAGACCATCAGGTCTATTATCGTCTCCATGTTAAAAGTCCACCAATAATGCTTTATCCTCAGAACATCAATCAACAATTCACGCCCACAATCATATGAATAACTCATAATCATAATTGTGATTCTAAATTCCTCTTCGCACCCAAGATGAAGATAATTTTCATCACCTATCTTCACCAAAACATCAAAATCATGGTTATACCAAATCACAATTCTTGTTCGATAATCATACTAATAAATTCATCTTTTGACTACTACCAAAGATATTCATTAACAATTCATCTTTGCACTACAAGCCAAAGACATACAACCGTATTTTAGAAAAGTCAAGTAGAGCATGATATCTACTATCTTCTACAAATTAAAAGTGTATAACCAATATTTTATCAATTGAGACTCGACAATAAATAATCCACATCATTGAATTATCCATGCAATACGGCCAAGGATATTCGTTAGTATCACATCCATGAATTATCCATTTTTCTGACCAAAGATATTTATTATTATCACATCCATGAATTAATATTTCATCGCTAAGACTCAAATTTCAATAATTAATCCACATCATCTAATCATCCACGCACTTCATGTGCCGAGGATAATCGTGTTTTCATCAATCGGTCTGATCATGCCATAAAACAATTCATCTTTGCACCCTTGGTCAAGAGAATCCATAGCCATAATCATACCAAAAGCATCCATCAATGCACTACGGGCCAATGAGGATTTTTTCCACATCATTTGTAACATTACGGTCCATAATTATACGAATAATCCACAGTCATAATTATACCAAGTCCATCTACGCACTTCACAGGGCCACGATTGACTTTCAACATAATATAAACATGAGGATGATGACAATGATATATGAATTCAATAAAACAAGTTCAAGAATTAATTTATCCGGAACCAATAACGTCCAAATTGTCAACATGATACTGCTTTGTGGTGTAAAATTAGAGAATTTTCATGAAAAGATACTGGATGAAGCGCAAATATCAAGGATATTCCACTAATTTCATGGAGTATAAAAGTTAAAACTTTAACCAACTTAGTATAATAAAGAATGGAATAACAAAAGAAATCACCATGCATGCGGTATTTGGCATGACGAGTTATTCCAACATAATAATAATAACGGAACCGGTCGGTGAAATTAATTCAAGACCGACGGGATGTTCAAATGTAAAAAATAAAGAATGGAATAACAACGAAATCACCATGTATGCGGTGCTTCGCATAGACGAGTTATTCCAACAGAATACTAAATAACGGAACCGGTCGACGACGTAATACGCACCAAGCGGATATTCGACGAATAATAAATATTGGAACCAGTCCCAAGCATAAACGCATGACGGATATTCGACATAATAATAAATAATGGAACCGAGTCCCAGGCGTAATTGCAGACGCATGGATATTCCGTCGAAATAATAAATAATGGAACCCGTGTCCCAAGCAGAACGACGCATATTAATATTCCGAATAATAATAAAGAATGTAATATTAGAAGAATTTCACCACGTATGCGGTGCTTAGCAAAAGCAAAGTTATTCCAACAAAATAATAAGAATGGAATAACAAAAGAATTTCACCAAGTATAGAAGCGTTCACAGTATACAAGTTATTCCAATAGAATAATAAATAATGGAATAACAGAATTTCTCTTCATGAATACAAAAGAAATAATACCCTTTACAAGTACAACAAACAATATCCCCTACCTTAAGAAGAAGAGTACTGGATATATGAGTAGTGAAGTGGAAGAATACTTTTCTTCTTTCTCTCTATAGTTTATCTCTCTAGAGTTTACTTTAATTTGACGGTCCATATTTAAAGCAAAATATTTTAAATAAAATATAATTTATTCTATTTATAATCTAATAAAATGAATAACTTTATAAAAGATTTTACTATGTAAATACTATCAGAGCACTATATCAAACACTATGCATAATAAAATATAATATATTCTAATTATTGTCTAATAAAACAAATAACTTTATAAAAGTATTTTGTTTTATATAAAAATATTTTACTATTAGCCTTTAATAAAACGAATAACTTTATAAAAGTATTCTCATTTTATATAAAAACTTTTTGTTTTATTACATTAATAATATCAAAAAACAAAACTGAAAGACTTAACACATAAGCATTAATAACTTGACACCGTGTATTATTATGCTACCACGCCAGACATCTTGATTTTTACTATCACAGTAGTTCAACGAGCTCTAATTGGTAACACTTTCGCCGTTATTTTATAAAAAGATAATTACGTCATTTTCTAAATACGACAATACTTTCGTCGTGGGGTCCATCAATGATTGTCTTAAGTCGTCACGATGATATTCCCTCGACAAAAAGAATATTCCCAGATTAATCGAATATTTTATAACAACTTGCATACTTTTCAAAATCTATAAATATTACCCACAACTATAACATTATGTAACACCCTGAACTTATTATTAATGAAATTTAATTTTCTCTATTTATTATTTTGAAATAGTAAGGGTTGATTTGATTAATGTGGATAGTTATGGGTAAAATACGCATATATTTCGAATAAGCAAGTGGTTATAAAATATTCATTATCGTCGAGAATATTCGTCAATCGGAATATTCTTCTTTGTCGAGGAATATTCGCATCTGACCACAATAGCAGGTCTTTTATGGGCCCATAACGAAAAAGTGATTGGATGAAGAAAACGACAAATATAAGTTGTTTATAAATAACGGCGTAGTTATTCACAGATTATCTTCGTTGGAATACCCGATGGTTAAAACACACTAATCACGCGTTATTGAACAAGATAGACACGGTATTGCACTAATTATTGATTCTTACGTGAAGGCACTACTACTCATAATTGTTAAAGTAATTATTGTTCAATTATTTTATTTTATTGATTCAATAATTGCTGCATTGATATTTTATATTATTGTTGTTTCAATAAATTGTCATTACATAGTATTTTTCATTATCAAAGCAATAATTCATATTATCTGAATAATATTATTGGATAACATTATTGGCAATGTCTAGAAAGTTCTATCTAAGGAGAGGTTTGGTCACCTAATTGCGCGCCAGTAAGGAGAGATCCTTATCGAAAGCCCTTTTTTCCTGAGGAGCGGCTACCGTTGCAAGATCTTGTGATTCTGTAATATTATTTGTGAATAATTAATTATTGATTTATATGATGAGGAAAATATTGATTTTATGTTGATATAGATGGAGAAAATTTTTAATATGACAATTGTTGAAAATTAATATTTTATCTTTTTCTCGATAAAATAATTCATTTAAATATATTATTTTAATAATATATTAACTCGGTGATATTTTTATAATGAATGTGGGATATATGAGTATATGAGGAGGAAGAGTATTTTAGTGGCATTAAATGTTTAACACATATTTTGTGTGTCGGTGGACCCCATTTCTTGACTGAAATTTGATTATAGCCTGTAAAATTGCTTATTTGTGAATTTTGGTCAATTTCTGTTTGGAATTTGGAAAATCTTTCTTCTGAAAAGTTGTAGAAAATTGAATTTCCTATAAAAAGTCGCGAGATTCGAATTTTCTGATAAAAGGGATATTTATTATGAATTATTAAAGTTCCGAAGTTCTAAAATAATTGATTTTGAAGTTTAAAATATTTTAATTACAAAACGTTTTTTTCATTTTTGAAACTCATTTAACATGTGATTAGGAGGCTGAATTCAGATTGTTAATGTAAAGCAAATGAAGTTGTGAAAAAATTATAATATTAATTTATTAAATTTTCTACTTTTGGTGTTAAAGCATTTTCCTATAAATAGGGTGCTTAGGTTAGAATTGAAAATCACACCGAAAACTCAAGTTTTCTCTATATATTATCGAGCGTATTCTTGTGAGTATTTTGAGTATACTTTGAGTGTTGCTATACTGGTGCAAGTTCAAGTCATAGCCTATATCCAAAGGTTTCAACTAAAGTCATCTTGTCTTTCGAGGTAAGGATGTTATTTTATTCGAAAATGATATTATTTCTTCAATATCATTATGCCGAAATATTGGTTGGAAATTTTATCAAATTTGGAACTTTTTTCATGTCGGGAGTTCTCGTAAGACCCCAACTTTTATAATTAAAGATGAATTTTCTATAAATATTATTTTGAATAATATGGAATAAATTTGATATAATGTTATAGTTGTGGGTAATATTTATAAATTTTGCAAAGTAAGCAAGTTGTTGTAAAATATTCGTTTGGTGGGGAATATTCTTTTTTTTGGGAGAATATTAAATGACGACGGCTCAATCATTAGTGGACCCCACAACGAAAGTATTGTTGTAGTTAAAAAGCGACAAAATTATCTTTCTATAAAAATAACTAGCAGAGGTGTTACTGTTAAAAGCGCTTGAACTACCCTAGAGTAAAAGAAATAATGTCTGGCAGAGTTGCATAGTAGCACACGATATTGATTATTGATGCTTACGCCGAGAAGTCACTCAATTTATGCTTCAATTATTACTACGATAATTCTTTGCGATCATATCTCTTATATTATTGATTCAATTATTGTCACAATATCATCCGTATAATATGTTATAGTATTAAATCAATAATTGAGATGACAAGTTATAAATGATTAATAATTGTTGAAAGATTAAATATGTGTTGATTAAAAATAAAATGATTTGTGGTAATATTTATTCAATCCTTGATGTATATAAAGAGTCTGCATGAGACGTTTGTGGTAAGTTTGATTATTTTATGGGGGCCCATATATCATCATCTAAGAGTCTCTTCAAATCGATAGTAATTACCTTTGTGAATAGTAATTACCTTCGTCGATAGTAATTACCTTTACCAGACGTCAAACCACTTGCGTTTCATATTACAAAAGGCCGAACCACTTGTCATTTCACATTACAAAGCGTCCGAACCACTTGTCGCTTCACATTACAGCATCGAACCACTTGTCGTTTCACATTACAGGCATCAAACCACTTTTCTTTTCACATCACTGTTCGTCGAGCCACTTGCCTTTTCATACGGCAGTGCTAAGCTAGAAATCTTCTATAAATAGAGGCCTAGTGCTTCATTATTTTTTATGAATTCATTCAAGCTATAGAGAGAGAAAGTATAGAGAGATAAGAGAGAAAGAAGAAGAGTATTTTGTTCTACACTATCACAGTATTCAATCTCCTACTAAAAGTAAGGGGTGTTATTCTTTTATTATTCACGAAGAGAATCTGTTGTTATTCCATTGCTTATTATTACGTTGGAATAACTTTGTATACATAGTTTACCCTATACTTGGTGACATTCTTCTATTATTCTATTGGAACATCCTGTCTCGTGTGTTTTACACCTCGGGACCCGGGTTCCGTCTTTATTATTATTCGTTGGAATATCCTCGTCATGTGTTTTACATCGGACCCGTTCCATCTTTATTATTATTACGTTGGAACATCCTCATCTGCATGTGTTTTTCTGCCGGACCGGTTCCATTCTTTATTATTACATTGGAACATCCTCATCTGCATGTGTTTCTGTGGGACTGGTTCCATTCTTTATTATTCTATTGAATATCCTCGTCTGCATGCGTTTTACGGACCGGTTCCGTTATTTATTATTATGTTGAATAACCTTTACGCTGCTATCGCATGCATGGTGATTTCTTTTGTTATTCCATTCTTTATTATACCCAGCTTGGTTAAAACTTTGACTTCTATACTCCATGAAATTAGTGGAATATCCTCGATATTTCAAGGCTTCATCCAAAGATCCTTTCATGAAAATATTCTTCTCAAGATTCTTGAATTTTACTCTACAAAGCAAAATATCATGTTGACAGTTTGGATGTTAGTGGTTCCTAGATAAATTAATTCTTGAACTTGTTTTATTGAATTCTTATATCATTGCCATCATCCTCATGTTTATATTATGTTGAAAGTCATCTGTGGCACCAGTAGTGCATAGATGGACTTGGTATGATTATGACCAGAGACTATTCTTGCAGGTAATCATGACCGTAATGTTACAAATGATGTGGTAAAATCCTCGGTGGCTGTAGTGCATTGATGGATGATTGTTGGAATGATCATGAACATTAATGAATACACAAATATTCTCGCCGTGAGTATGAATAATTATGGTCGTGATACTAAAGAATATCCTTGGTAGTAGTAGTGCGGGGTGATTCGATGATGTGGAATATTTATTAAAGTGAGTCTCAACTATAACAAATGATGAAAAACCTTTTAAATCATAAAAGATAGTAGATTTTATTTTCTACTTGACTCTTTTAATGGATTCATTGATTCCATTGTAGTTAAACTTGATGTTCATTATATTTTATCAGCTTAACATCATTTGTAGGCTAATGATAATTTATTCTACATTATCTTAGTCATAATATTTCTTCTTGAGCTAGTTGAGCTCACCCTTTCTTTCACCGTTCTCTTGAAATGAGAATATAGCCGGACTTAGCCTGTGAGAACTCGAGTAATGGTCCGCAGGATAGCATTAGTAGTCCTCACTATTCTCGTGAAATAGTGTGAAAATAATTGTAATGAGGACTCCTTTTGAGTTTGTATAATATCTAGTAGACAATATTTGTATTCAAACTCACGCTTTTGTCGTATTGTACACGGCAGTTATATTAGTAAGTTGTATTTAAATTACACTACCATGTATCCGACTACCCAAGATGGGTGATGTATACCTAATTTTGGGGGCGTCCACGATTACTTATTCATGAGTTACTCTTCATGAGTTATTATTCACGAAAGCGTGATGATGTTTTTTATGAAATTTCTATCTTTTGGTGTCTGAGTTACTTATTCACGATACTTTTGACTATTCACGAATCATCGCACTATTCACCTAAAAAATGAAATTTCTTCTTTTTGTCCAAAATATCTATTCGGATACTAGCTTTGATTGTATCCATGTTTTGATCATTCTTGAATTTTACCCCACTGTTATTTATGAAGTATTTTTGAATGGGAATTTTTTAAAGTACTAATCCTTAATATTTGTTCTTTTGCTTCACCGGATTCGCTTTTCTTTAAAATATTTTCATCATCCTCACCCTAAATGATGATATTACCGAATATCTTTGGCCCATATTGCAAAGATGAATGATTTCTTGATGAATATCTTTGGCGTAGTGATGAACATGAGCGGTGTTGAATATGACTAATCGATTAATATCTTTGGCCGTAGTGCAAAGATGAACAGTGTTTAGATGAACATGACCAATCGATGAATATCTTTGGCCTAGTGAAAAGATGAATATTTGATTCCGATATATATTGATTGATGTTATAGGGATAAAATATCGACGATGAACTTTTAAATTCATATATAGAAGATAGTAGTTTGCATTCTCTACTTAACTCTTCTAATGAATTGTTGTTTCAGCTGCAGTTGTTGATTTAAAACTGGTTGTCTATTGTATTCTATTAGATTTTCCTGTTGGAGACTAACGATAATTTGTTGTATATTATCTTAGTCATAATATTCTTCTTGGGCTAGTTGAGCTCACCCTTTTCCTTTTTTGTTCCATTTTTCTTCTCGTAAAGGGAGAATATAAGCGAAGTACGAGCCTGGGGTATGGAATGAAGGTTCTAGAGAGAGTTGTTTAGTAGTCCTCACCATTTTATAAAATAATGTATAAATAATTGTGATGAAGATTTATTTGGTATATATATTATCTAGAAGACAATAATTGTATTTAAACTCACAAAGATATATGTTGTTGTATTTTGCACGACAAATGTATTAATAAAGTTGTAGTTATTTCTGTACCATGTATTTGGCGACTCAGAATGGGTTGGATGGAATGGGCCTATTTTGGGGGCGTCACACATTATATCAAATCCACACCATAATATTAAAAAAGGAAAAAAAATATTTCGAGAAAATTAAATCTTTATTCATAAAATCTGGGGTCTCACAATCTCCCCTCCTTATGAAATTTCACCTCGAAATTTACGTACGTACCTGATATTTGAAGGGATGAGAATACCTTGCTTTCTTTTCAGATTGTACCTTCCTGGTAATTTTCTTGTTATCATGATTTTTCCCATTTCTCATCTCCTGTATTTCAGATATCATTCTAGAATATAGCTTCAAAACAAAGGATAATTGACATATCACAATTTGTCAACTTATCAAGTAAAAAATTCAGCTTAGGTAAGTCAAACACTAGCGAAGTATATAACTCGTCTCTCCCCTCCTAGTTCTAGACTCTTATCTCCGTCAGCGACCATATCCCTAAGCTCTGATACCAACTGTGACGCCCCCAAAATTAGGTATACATCACCCATTACCCAGATACATGGTACAAAATTCAAATATAACTTCATTTATACAACTGTTGAACTGTCATATAGAATACGACCACAGTTAACTGTGAGTTTTAATACAAATGTATGTAACTCTCATGGTGCCTCGACCACAACCTTACAATGGTACTTTACATAAAAGTATAGTCAAAAACTGTTTTAGAAATTAAAATCTTTGGGAAGTGCTCAAGGAAACCTTCGTACATGGGAGACCATGCGTCTAGGTTATAATAGATATCATATGTCCACAGAATTATCCTTGGTTGACCCAATAGACCCCAAAGAAAAATGAGAAGATTACTATCATCTTCTTTCCAATGGTGAGTCTTTTCTTGACATATAACTATCTCCACTATCTCCAAGAGCATATTATATTTCAAATAAACTCCAAGATCATATAGGTAGTGCTCGTAGATATATTCAGCAAGTGGATGTGCATAACCATGTCTTATGAGAACACTAGGTTGTATGTCATTAGATATCTTGTATGATAGTGGCAAAATACCCTTCCAAAGTTGTGTTCGCCTCACCCTATTTGATTCACCAAATATAACTACTAATTGATGTATAGAATACAACACACTTTTCTATACTGTTTAGGGAGAACCTCCACGACTAGAGACCACCATTCTATTCCCCGCTTATCCCCACTCGACCTTTACAACACTCTTATTACCCGAAAGGAATTGTGAAGCAGAAAGGGTGAGCACAACTAGCCCAGTAAAGAATATCATGACTAAAGATAATTTACACAATCAATAGCCTTCATCATCAATAAATCAGAGATTTAAAACATAGGGTAGATGATAAAAGTTTTCAACCATAGTTAAATGAACGAGCGATCCATTAGAAGAGTCAAATAAGACCATCGTGTCTATTATCTTCTCCATGTTAAAAGTCCACCAATAATGTTTTATCCTCGTAACATCAATCAACAATTCACATCCACAATCATATGAATAACTCATAATCATAATTGTGATTCTAAATTCCTCTTCGCACCTGGGACGAAGATAATTTTCATCACCTATCTTCACCGAAACATCAAAATCATGGTTATACCAAATCACAATTCTAGTTCATAATCATACTAATAAATTCATCTTTGCACTTTCTACCAAAGATATTCATTAACAATTCATCTTTGCACTACAAGCCAAAGACATACAACTATATTTTAGAAAAGTCAAGTAGAGCATGATATCTACTATCTTCTACAAATTAAAAGTGTATAACCATTATTTTATCATTTGAGACTCGACAATAAATAATCCACATCATCGAATTATCCATGCAATATGGCCAAGGATATTCGTTAGTATCACATCCATGAATTATTCATGCATTACGGCCAAAGATATTTATTATTATCACATCCATGAATTAATATTTCATCACCGAGACTCAAATTTCAATAATTAATCCACATCATCGAATCATCCCCATCTACAGAAAGCAAGGATAATCGTGTTTTCATCAACGGTCCCGATCATGCCATAAAACAATTCATCTTTGCACCCTTGGCCGAAGAGAATCCATAGCCATAATCATACCAAAAATTGTTCATCAATGCACTACGGGCCAATGAGGATTTTTTTCCACATCATTTGTAACATTACGGTTATGATTATACCGAATAATCCTCATTCATAATCATACCAAGTCCATCTATGCACTACAGCCGACGATGACTTTCAACATAATATAAACATGAGGATGATGACAATGATATAAGAATTCAATAAAACAAGTTCAATAATTAATTTATCCAGGAACTAATAACGTCCAAATTGTCAACATGATACTTCTTTGTGGAGTAAAATTCAAGAATGCTCAGAAGAATATTTCCATGAAAAGATACTAGATGAAGCGCAAATATCAAGAGGATATTCCACTAATTTCATGGAGTATAGAAGTTAAAACTTTAACCAACTCGAGTATAATAAAGAATGGAATAACAAAAGAAATCACCGTGCATGCGGTATTTGGCGTAGATGTGAGTTATTCCAATAGAATAATAATAACGGAACGAGTCAAAGTAAATTAAATGCCGACGGAATGTTCCAACAGAATAATTGTGACACCCCAAAATTAGGTATACATCACCCATCTTGGGTCGCCACTTACATGGTAGTATGTAATTTAAATACAACTACTAACATAAGCTGTGGGTATAATACGACATAAATTGTGAGTTTAAATACAAATATCGTCTACTAGATATTATACAAACTCAAAAAGGAGTCCTCATTACAATTATTATCACACTATTTCACGTAATAGTGAGGACTACTAATGTTATCTTCAGGACCATCACTCGTTCCCAGGCTAAGTCCCGGTATATTCTCATTTCACAAGAAGAAAAGGAAAGAAAGAAAATTGAGCTCAACTAGCCCAAGAAAAAATATTATGACTAAGATAATGCGAATAAATTATCAAAGTCTTCAACAATGTTAAACCGATAAAATACAATGACAACCAGGTTTAATCATAGCGGTGAATATGCAATCCATTAAAAGAGTCAAGTAGAAAATAAAGTCTACTATCTTTTAGGTTTTAAAAGGTTTTTTCATCAACATTATAATGAGACTCACTTTAATAAATATTCCACATCATCGAATCACCCACACTTTTCTACTACCAAGGATATTCTTTAAGATCACGACCACAATTATTCATGCACTACGGGCCAAGAATATTTGTGTATTCATTAATGGTCATGATCATGCCAACAATCATCCATCAATGCACTACTGACACATCGAGGATTTTTACCACATCATTTGTAACATTACGGTTATGATTACAATTAATAATCTTTGGTCATAATCATACCAAGTCCATCTATGCACTTTCAAAATACACAGATGACTTTAAAAAAATATAAACATGAGGATGATGACAATGATATAAGAATTCAATAAAACAAGTTCAAGAATTATTTTATCCGAGAATTATTAACGTCCAAATTATCAACACGATCTTCGTTTTGTAGAGTAAAATTCAAGAATGATCGGAAGAATATTTTCATGAAAAGATCTTTGGATGAAACGCAAATATCAAGGATATTCCACTAATTTCATGGAGTATAGAAGTTAAAGTTTTAACCAACTGGGTATAATAAAGAATGGAATAACAAAAGAAATCACCACGCATGCGATAGGCCGCATGCATGAGTTATTCAAATGGACTAATAAAGAACGGAACCAGTCGGTGAAATTCACAATCGGGATGTTCCAACATGAATAATAAAGATGGAACCCGATCCCGGTGTAAAACACACGAATGGGATATTCCAACAGAATAATAAAGAGCGGAACCAGTCCCACTGTAAAACACACGATAGGATGTTCCAACGAATAATAAAGATTTTAACCAGTCCTGTAAAAACACATGAGCATGATGTTCCAATGTAATAATAATAAAGATTTTAACCAGTCCCAAGTGTAAAACACATGCATGTGATGTTCCAAATGTAATAATAGTAAGAACAAAGTTGAAATATGAAGTTAAATATGTTATGTGAAGTAACAAAGTTGAAAATAGGATATTATGGCTAGAGAATCCTATATAGAGTATATATGCATATTTTTTGAGAGATTTGATAATTGGTGATGATATCTTATGAATATGGCATTTTGAATGATTAAATGCATTATATGGTAAAGCGTAAACAATTGAGATAAATTGTTTATAAATTTAAGAAGTGATTAAAATATTGTTATAATATTAATGTTATTAGATTATGAGATTATTAAGTGATTGATAACTTGGGGATATTCTTGAATCTGGATAAATTATATTATAAATGTTTAATATTTATCCTTTATCTCATTTGATTGATTCTTTATATCATTATCCTCGTGTTTATATTATGTTGAAAGTCATCTCGTGGCTCAGAAGTGCATAGATGGACTTGGTATGATTATGACCAGGATTGTTCTAAGATAATCATAACTAGTAATTGAATACACAATTATCTTTGGCCATAGTGCATGGATAATTTGTGGTCGTGATACTAATGAATACACAATTATCTTTGGTAGTAGTGCATGGATAATTTGTGGTCGTGATACTAATGAATACACAATTATCTTTGGTAGTAGTGCATGGATAATTTTTAGTCGTGATACTAATTAATACACAATTATCTTTGGTAGTAGTGCTTGGATAATTTGTGGTCGTGATATTAATGAATACACAATTATCTTTGGTAGTAGTGCATGGATAATTTGTGGTTGTGATACTAATGAATACACAATTATCTTTGGTAGTAGTGCTTGGATAATTTGTGGTCGTGATACTTAATGAATACACAATTATCTTTGGTAGTAGTGCATGGATAATTTGTGGTCGTGATACTTAATGAATACACAATTATCTTTGGTAGTAGTGCATGGATAATTTGTGGTCGTGATACTAATGAATACACAATTATCTTTGGTCGTAGTGCATGGATAATTTGTGGTCGTGATACTAATGAATACACAATTATCTTTGGCCATGATGCATGGATAATTTGTGGTCGTGATATCTAATGAATACACATTATCTTTGGTAGTAGTGCATGGATAATTTGTGGTCGTGATATCTTAATGAATACACAATTATCTTTGCCGTAGTGCTTGGATAATTTGTGGTCGTGATACTTAATGAATACACAATTATCTTTGGTAGTAGTGCATGGATAATTTGTGGTCGTGATACTTAATGAATACACGATTATCTTTGGTAGTAGTGCATGGATAATTTAATGGTCGTGATACTAATGAATGCACGATTATCTTTGGTAGTAGTGCATGGATAATTTGTGGTCGAGATATTAATGAATACACAATTATCTTTGGTAGTAGTGCTTGGATAATTTGTAGGTCGTGATCTTAATGAATACACAATTATCTTTGGTAGTAGTGCGTGGATAATTTGTGGTCGTGATACTAATGAATATCTTTGGCTTCAGTAGTGCGGGGATGATTCGATGATATGGATTAATTATTGAAATGAGTCTCGTAAATGAAATATTAATTCATGGATGTGGTAAAAGTCATCTTTGTCAGTAGTGCATTGATAGACTTGGTATGATTATGACCAAGATTATTCGGTATAATCATGGCCGTCAGATTGAAAACACGAATATCCTTGCCAAAGTGCATGGATAATTCGTGGTCGTGATACTATTATTAAAAGGCTGGCGTCTCAAGATTATTGGTTTTATTTGTATATCTTTAGCTTTTGTAGTGCAAAAGATGAATTGTTAATGAATAGCTTTGGCGATTTCAAAGATGAATTTAATATTTTAAAAGATAAAGGTATTCAAGGTATCCTCATCTCTTTATCATACCAGTGTACGTACTTCTAATTTCGAGGGCAAAATTCCATAAGGAGGGAGATTGTGAGACCCTCAGATTTTATTAATAAAGATTAAATTTTGTCGAAATAATTTTTAATATTATGGTGTGAATTTGAGATAATATTATAGTTGTGGGTAGTATTTATAAATTTTGTAAAGTATGCAAGTGGTTATATTATATTCGATTGGTGGGGAATATTCATTTTAGCAGGGAATATTCAGATGCAACTACCAATCATTGGTGGACCCTACAAATTAATTATCGGATTGAAAAAACGACAAAAATATTTTATTGAAATAACGGCGGAAGTTTTACAAGTGGTTACTTGTTGAACTACTACTCGGTAGTAAAAATAATATGTCGTGCGGTTGCATAAGAAGCATTACGGTATTGATTATTGATGTTTATGTGAGAAGTCACTCGATTTGATTCCATTATTGTCGATTAATAATATGAATTATTATAGCGATAATGACGTTTTGTTTTATTCAGTATTATTAACGTAATAAAATGTAAACATCTTTTATATAAAATAGAATACTTTATTAAAGTTATTCTATAAATTGAATATATTATATTTTATTATGCATAGTGTTGCGTAGTGTTTTTGCATAGTGTTTTGCATAGTATTGCGTAGTGTTTGCATAGTAAAATGTTTTTATATAAATAGAATATATTATATTTTATTTAAAAGATTTTTCTTTAAATATGGACCGTCGATTAAAGTAAATCAATCTGACCGCTCATGGATTAGTTACTATGCATTCCATTTTCCTATAAATAGAAGCTCATTCCTTCATTATTTTCTTTACGAATTCATTGAAACTCTGAGAGAGAAATTATGTAGAGAAGCTTATAGAGAAAGTTATAGAAAGAAGAAGAGTATTCTCGCTGCTTCACTACTTCTATATTCAGGTTCTTTTTACGGTAAGGGGTGTTATTCTTTCTTCTTGAAGAGAACTTACATTATTCCATTCATTATTATTACATTGAATAACTTTGTAAAAGTGGCGTACCCTATACATAACTTCAGATCTGTGCCACGATACCCTATACTTGGTGAAATCTTTATGTTATTCCATTGCTTATTATTACATTGGAATAACTTTGTGTATACATGCATTTTACCTATACTTGGTGACATTCTTCTATTATTACATTGGAACATCCTCATGCATGTGTTTTACACCTACACAGTTCCGCTTTTATTATTCTCATTGGAACATCCATGCGTATGTTTTACACCTACCGGTTCCGTCTTTATCATTCTGTTGGAATATCCTATCCGTGTGTTTTTACACCGGATCCGGTTCCATCTTTATTATTCATTGGAACATCCCGCTTGCGTGTGAATTTCACCGACTGGTTCCGTTATTATTATTCATTGGAATAACTTTGCCTACATCTGAAATCTGCGCATGCATGGTGATTTCTTTTGTTATTCCATTCTTTATTATACCCAGTTGGTTAAAACTTTGACTTCTATACTCCATGAAATTAGTAGAATATCCTTGATATTTGCGTTTCATCCAGTATCTTTTCATGGAAATATTCTTCTAATCATTCTTGAATTTTACTCTACGAAACAGTATCATGTTGATAATTTGGACGTTAATAATTCATGGATTAAATAATTCTTGAACTTGTTTTATTGAATTACTATGTCATTGTCATCATCCTCATGTTATATTATGTTATCTTTGGCTTACGTGCATAGATGAACTTAGTATGATTATGACCAGGGATCATTCGGTATAATCATGACTTGATATAAATGATGTGACAAAAGTCCTCGGTGGCTTTGTAATGCGTTGATGGATAGTTTTTGGTATGATTATGACCGAGGGGTGATTCGGTATAGTCACGACCATTGATAATTTGATGAAAATCCTTGGCCGTAGTACAGGGGATGATTAGATGTGGTGGTTTATTTATTAAGTTTGAGTCTCAAATGATAAAAATTGATGAAAACCTTTTAAAACCTAAAAGATAGTAGATTTTATTCTCTACTGACTCTTTTAATGGATTACGTATTCATTTATGCAGCTTAAAACCGTTTGTCTATTGTATTTTATCGGTTAACACTCTGAAGGCTAATGATAATTTGTTACGCATTATCTTAGTCATAATATTTCTTCTTGGGCTAGTTGAGCTCACCTTTTCTTTCACCGTTTCTCTTGTGAAATGAGAACATAGGCGGGACGAAGCTCTGGGGAGCAGTAATGCTCGAGAGGATAGCATTAGTAGTCCTCACTATTCTGTGAAATAGTGTGATAATAGTTGTAATGAGGACTCCTTTTGAGTTTGTATAATATCTAGTAGACAATATTTGTATTCAAACTCACAGTTTATGTCGTATTGTACATACAGCGCTTATATTAGTAAAAGTCGTATTTGAATTTATGTACCATGTAAGTGGCGACCCAAGATGGGTGACGTATACCTAATTTTGGGGGCGTCACAGTATGTATGAGAATTCTCCTATAAATAGGATTCCCAAATTCATTGAGCAAATTGCTTGAAAATTTGCTAAGTGTGGTTAGAGAGAAAATAGTGAGAAAATGATAGAGAAATAAGAAATCCAAAGGAGGTTCTTGCAAGTTGGTGACTCAAGAAGAGATTTGGAAAGGTATGAGAGTGGAGGTTCTCTACAAGTTCATCTCCAAGAGGAGGAGAGCTCACAAAAGATATGATATTTTCTCACAAGAAAATGTTTAAGTTTATAAGCATAGTTAGTCTTGTAGATAATTTTGCTTGCTTGGTTGTGGGAGTTTTGTTTGTTATGGGATCATGAAGGATTCAAAGTTATAAGGATGGGTATTAGAAGGAGGATATGTGATTTGCATGCTTTATACGTGTTTTAGTTTTAAAGGAACCATAAGAATGCATGTAAGTATGAAATCTAAGTTATAATGCTTGAAAACATGAGATTTGATGTTAAGTAACATAAAATATATAAGCTATGTGCTTGATCTAATAATCTTATGTTGAACATATATGAAACACAAGAACACTCCAAGTAGACTCATCAAAATCGGAGTTAAAATGAACTCATGGTGAATCATTGAGTAAATCAAGGCAAAATAAAACTCTAACTTGGTAAATAAATAAGTTTGATTAAATAAATATTTTGGAAAGTTATTTATTAAGAAATTAAATGTTAAAGATATATAAGTTTATGAGATAATAAAAGTGGTTTGAACTCATTTGGGTGTGAAATGAAGAAGTTATGCAAGATTGAACCAAAAGAGGTAGAAATCAAAAATAAAGAAAAATTGGAATTGAGGCTCTGCCCTCTAGTACCGGGATTTAGCCCAAGGAATAAAACCAGCGCTGGGGCGCTAGACCAGTTTATTGGTTGACCGAATCCAGTTCAAACCGACCGGGTCAGAAAAAAAAGAATTTTTCAAAATGAAATGATAATTAAATGTTATTAATAAATAAATAAAATAATATTAAGAGAATATTTTAATTATACATTAAAAGTTACTTTAACTATGATTAAATAATTGAAATAATAACAAAGATTATTTTAATTATGGGATAATAAGTGCTCTAATTGAGAAATTGTATTAAAAGGGTAATTCATTTACTAATTAATGTTGTGAATTGATAAATTGTAAACAAATAAAGACTATTGTAAGATAATGGTAAAGATTATCTTAATTGAAAGATAATTGTGAATCAATTATGGATTGATGAAGAATGAATAATTAAATTATATTAAAGGTTATTTGATTGTGAATTAATAGGATGGAGAGATAACTCTACTCATTTTAGATTAAATAAATAAAATAACTAGATTATTTTATGAATTGATAAAGGGTGAGAAGTAATTAGAAAAATTACTTAAAAGAATAATTAAATAAAATAAGAATACTTTATGAGACATGAATAAATAAGATGAAGTGTGAATTATGAAATAAACAAATAAGTTAATGAAAGATTATTCGTAATAATGACTAATGAATAAAGGTGTAATGAGTTAAATAGAATGAGAGTTGATTAATTTGTGAGTCTTAATTGTACGAGGCTAGTAAGATAGATTGATTAGATTTATATGCAGAAGATTATAGAGATTTAACGATTGGAATGACTATGATAATCATGGGTTATTCTAAGAATAAGAAATTGAGGTTTAAAATAGTCGACTATCTAGGTAAGTTCCCTAACTTACACAACTTCGATATTGTGCAAGTTCCTTGATTGTTATTGTATAAGTTATATACATATTGAGCAATACAAGAAAAGCACTACAGGAAAAAGGTCTAATAGCGACCAATAATATCAGCGACCGCATATCCGGTCGCTGATAATACTAATAGCGATCGGCATCTGCGACCATTATTTAATCTAGTCGCTATTTATTATCACCGATCGCGACGCGATCATTGAATCTGGCCGCTAGTACAAATTTGCCTCGTAAAATTAGGCACGAAATGTTGGCGCGAAGGCTTTGTGCGACCACTTGATATCGGCCGACGCATGCGGTCACGATAGCGATACGATCAAACTTAAGTTTATCAAGAATGTATTCGCCGACATTCGACAGAGAAGAAGAAAAAATGAGGGAGCTCAGAATAGAGAGAAGAGGGAGAAAGGGGGAGAAGAGAAGAAGGAGACGCCGGAGAAGAAACGCCGCCACATCGGTTGTGACGCCCCCAAAATTAGGTATACGTCACCCATCTTGGGTCGCCACTTACATGGTACGTAATTTAAATACAACTTACTAATATAACTGCCGTGCATAATAATCGACTTAAATCGTGAGTTTGAATACAAATATTGTCTATTAGATATTATACAAACTCAAAAGGAGTCCTCATTACAATTATTATCACACTATTTCACGTAATAGTGAGGACTACTAATGCTATCCTCTCGACCATTACTCCGTTCCCGACTTGTCCCATATATTCTCATTTCACGAAGAGAACAAAGAAAGAAAGGGTGAGCTCAACTAGCCCAAGAAGAAATATTATAACTAAGATAATGCGTAATAAATTATCAATAGTTTTCAACAATGTTAAACCGATAAAATACAATAGACAACCAGTTTAATCAAGCAATGAAATATGCAATCCATTAAAAGAGTCAAGTAGAAAATAAAGTCTACTATCTTTTAGGTTTTAAAAGGTTTTCATCAATTTTATCACTAAGACTCGGCTTTAATTAATAAACCACAATATCTAATCATCCATGTACCACTTGGCCAAGGATTTTCATCAAATCATCAATGGTCATGACTATACCGAATCACCCATGGTCATATTCATACCAAAAATTATCCATCATCGCATTACAAAGCCATCGAGGACTTTTGTCACATCATTTATATCAAGCCATGATTATAACCGAATGAACCCTCGGTCATAATCATACTAAGTTCATCTATGCACGTAAGCCAAAGATAACTTTCAACATAATATAAACATGAGGATGATGACAATGATATTCAATAAAACAAGTTCAAGAATTAATTTATCTAGGAACCAATAACATCCAAATCACAACACGACATCGCTTTGTAGAGTCAAATTCAAGAATATCGAGAAGAATATTTCCATGAAAGGATATTGGATGAAGCAAAATATCAAGGATATTCCACTAATTTCATGGAGTATAGAAGTCAAAGTTTTAACCAACCGGGTATAATAAAGAATGGAATAACAAAAGAAATCACCATGCACGCGGTGCTTGCATGATGCGAGGTGTTATTCCAATGAATAATAATAACGGAACCAGTCGTGAAATTCACAATCGACAGATGTTCCAACAGAATAATAAAGATGGAACCGGATCCGGTGTAAAACACATGATAGGATATTCCAATGTAATGATAAAGACGAAACCAGTCCGGTGTAAAACACACGCATGTGATGTTCCACAGAATAATATAAAGATTTTAACCAGTCCTGTAAAACACATGCATGTGATGTTCCAACATAATAATAAAGACAGAATAATAATAGAAGAATGTCACCAAGTATAGGTAAACCACGTATACAAAGTTATTCCAATGTAATAAATAAGAATGGAATAACATAAGGATTTCACCAAGTATAGGTACGCATATATACAAGTTATGTATAGGGTATGCCACTTTACGAAGTTATTCCAACGAATAATAAAGAATGGAATAATGAAGTTCTCTTCATGAATAAGAAAGAATAACACCCCTTACTAATTACAACAAATAATATTCCCTACCTTAGAAGAACTGAATATTGGAAAAGTGAAATAGTTAGAATACTTTTCTTCTTTCTCTCTATAGTTTCTCTCTGTAGTTTCAATGAATTCGTGAAAATAATGAAGGAATGAGCTTTCTATTTATAGAAAAACCGAGGGTGGCTCTTGGTCTTAACGAAGGGTCAAAATGACTCTTGGTAATATTGAAGAGACAACTACTATTTGCGAAGGGTAATTAACCTTGGAACACCAAAGAGTCGAGTAACTCTTGGTAATATTGAAGGGACAACTACTATTTGCGAAGGGGTAATTACTATTGACGAAGGTAATTACTATTGACGAAGGTAATTACTATTCACAAAGGTAAATACTATTGACGAAGGTAATTACTATTCACAAAGATAATTACTATTCACAATGATAAATACTATTGACGAAGAGACTCTTAGATGATGACATATGGGCCCCCCATAAAATAATCAAACTTACCATAAACGTCTCATAACAGACTCTTTATATACATCAAGGATTGAATAAATATTACCACAAATCATTTTATTTTTAATCAACACATATTTAATCTTTCAACAATTATTAATCATTTATAACTTGTCGTCTCAATTAATAATATAACATATTATACAGATGATACTGTGACAATAATTGAATCAATAATATAAGAGATATGATGCAGGAATTACTGTAGCAATAATTGAGTATAGCTAGCGACTTCTCACGTAAAGATCAATAATCAATACCGTGCTACTATGCAACCACGCCAGATTCGTACTTTTACTAACGGGTAGTTCACCGGTTTTAACTTCAATAACACCTTTGCTTATATTTTTATAGAAAGATAATTTTGTCGCTTTCTAACTACGACAATACTTCCGCTTAGGGGTCCACCACTAATTGAGTAGTTGTATGCGAATATTCCCCAACAAAAAGATATTCCCCACCAAACGAATATTTTATAATAATAACTTGCTTACTTTGCAAAATTTATAAATATTACCCACAACTATAACATTATATCAAATTTATTCCATAATATTCAAAAATAATATTTATAGAAAATTCATCTTTATTTATAAAAGTCGGGGTCTTACAACCTCCCTTCTTATGAAATTTTGCCCTCGAAATTAGTGGTGCGTGACGATATAATAAAGAGGTGAGGATACCTTGAATACCTTTATCGTTAAAAATATTAAATACATCTTCGCAATCCTACCAAAGATATTCATTAACAATTCATCTTTGCACTCACAGGCCAAAGATATACAACTCTAAAACCAATAATGTTGAGAAGCAGCTTAATAGTATCACGACCATGAATTATCTATGCACCACTAGGCCAAGGATATTCGTGTTTTCAATTACGGTCATGATTATACCGAATAATCCTTGGTCATAATCATACCAAGTCTATCAATGCACTACTACGAAGATGACTTTTACCACATCCATGAATTAATATTTCATTCACGAGACTCACTCAATAATTAATCCATATCATCGAATCATCCCCGCACTATGTGCCGAGGATATTCATTAGTATCACGACCACGAATTATCCATGCACTACTACCAAAGATAATCGTGTATTCATTAAGTATCACGACCACAAATTATCCATGCACTACTACCAAAGATAATCGTATTCATTAAGTATCACGACCACAAATTATCCATGCACTACTACCAAAGATAATCGTGTTTTCAATTACTATTATGATTATACCAACAATCCACGGTCATAATCATACCAAGTCCATCTATGCACTACAGCCATATTTATGACTTTCAACATAATATAAACATGAGGATAATGATATAAAGAATCAATCAAATGAGATAAAGGATAAATATTAAACATTTATAATATAATTTATCCGGGATTCAAGAATATCCTCATGTTATCAATCACTTAATAATCTCATAATATAATATCATTAATATTATAACAATATTTTAATCACTTCTTAAATTTATAAACAATTTATCTCAATTGTTTACGCTTTACCATATAATGCATTTAATCATTCAAAATGCCATACTCATAAGATATCATCACCAATTATCAAATCCTCATCAAAAAAAAAATATGCATATACTCTATATAGGATTCTCTAGCCATAAAATCCTATTTTCAACTTTGTTACTTCACATAACATATTTAACTCATATGTTCAGAATTAAACTATTTTCATAAAAATACCAAATCAGTCCCAAAAATATTTCTTTTCTGGGATTTAGCATAATATAGTCCCATAATGAAAATATATTTTTCTAATTTTTAAAATTCATTTACTATTTTTCAAAAATCAATTTCTAATTAATTCCTTAAGAAATTTGCTACCTCAAGTTTAACTCCGAAATTCCCAAATTTTGGCAGGGACCTTACATGTTAATGTGAACCTCAGCTTTAAATTTCATGGTCATAGGAGTTATAGAACTCCGCTTATATAGCATTTTTCGTCAAAAAACCTAAATATTGAAATGGTCATAACTTGTTCATTTTAAGTCGAATGAACTCATTTTTGGACAAGAGGTACTTTATAACATATTTTTTCATGTCCCAAAAGGCCAGAATTTTTCACACAAATTTAGTGGCCGAAACAGCCCTTACAAAAATGTGGCGTGAAGCTTTTGGACATTTTCAAGTTTTGACTCCTTTGCTAAAATCACCATCCACACGAAAATCTTCAACACCTTTTCATTGATTCCACTTGGATTAGTTAGGTAACTCATAGATCTAACTCTAGGACTTAACCACACTCAAAATTCAAAATATAATAGGAGATTTGGTCAATTGAATTTTATGTTACGTTTTCACCAAAATCTGGTTTTTAACTCCTTGTGATTTTAAGAAACTTTCATGTTTTCACATACTAACCAACATAACTCATCATAACACTTACTAATACCATGTATACCCATGATTTTCATTAGTCCAATGCTTTTATTATGACTTTCATCATAAACCACATAAACTGCTCATTTTAGTTGAAGAAATATTTGAGGGTTTAAGAAATGGGTTTTATCTTTGGGGTCAATACGAAATTGATTTCACGCTCTAAGTAGGCTAAGAAGTCTTCAAGAATACGCCAGAAATTTATTAATAATAGAAATATCATTCAAAATCTGTGACTCTCATCCAAGACTTGGATAAGACGTCACATTGATACCAATCGTGACTTCTATCCCTTAACCCAGATAGCACCTCACAATGATACCTATAAACTTGCTATCTTCATTCACGATGTCGCCTCTGAAAGTTTGGCTTGGTGCATTCCACACAAAGGAAGTCAACAACGAAAGGTTCGTGGCTCTTTACTTATGGCTTGATATGACAATAATTGACTTTAGTAGTTTGGTTACTTGAATTCGCACAACAAGTTGGTTATGAATATAAAACTAACAACCTTACGAAAAGCATGATGAAGTAGTTAACCAATTGATTCCTAAAATCACATCAAAGGCAAATATTTTCAAAAAGATAAGATCGACAGGTAACGCGAAAATGTTTATTTGAATCAAACAAGATTTAAAAATAGTAGCGGTAACGAAGGCTCCTACTAACGAAGTTTCAACCAATAAGTCAAAGTTTAACTTCTTCGGAGTCAAATTTAAACGTTGAACACAACTAGGTGAAATAAAAGAGTGGGTAGAACTGGTATCTAACATGGTATAGACTTCGCAAGAGCTTATGATTAACTTACCCGTGATAATTTTATTCACGTTCCTCGTCACGAGAAAAAATGCTCTCTTAAACTACCGACTTTTGGTTTGTCTGCGGGGACGACCTTTTGGTGCCTCCATCCTAGTTGAATTTGTCTTCGCTAAACGACAAAATCGAGCTAAGTGACCTTCTCTTCCACAATTATAACATGCTTTGGATGGCATGGCGCACTTCGGACTGATGTGTCCCTCTCCTCCGCATTTGAAGCATATGATAGGTGGTCTTTCTCCTTCCTTAACAACGGGTCTTTGGTCGACGCGTCTTTCCATCATTGTTGAATCTCCTTTTCTTGAAATGTCCATTCTTATTGCTTTGACCACGACCACCGGCGTGGTTACCATATCCGCCCGCTGATTCCTTCCACGCTTGTTGTCACCGCTTCGATGACTACTCTCATTGGTATTATAATTTTTCCTACCGCTTCTTTTAGTCAAGGCTGACTCGTTATCGCTACTCCACTAATCGAGCCCTATTTACAACATCCTGAATACAAACACGCTTTATGAGAAATAAGATGTTGACGTATCTCCTACTTCAAACCTCTTAAAAACATTTGCGCCATTCTCTTCATTATCCACCAAGTGGGGACGAAATCGTGATAACTCCGCAAATTTTGCCTCGTATCACGACACTCGGCCATATTGTTTTGTTCCAACTTGATAAACTCCACCTCCTTCATGTGGCGAATACTTTCGTGAAAGTATTTATCATTGAAACGACTCCTGAACTTCTCCCAAGATATCTTGATCAAAGACAAAGAGTTGAGTACGTTTCTGGATTTCCCACCGCAGAATCGCCTCCGCCAAGAACATAAAAGCGTGAAGGAACCTTTTGCTCCTCGGAGCATCCCAAGACATCAAATATCTTGTAATCTGCTTTATCCATGCTTCCGCCGTAAGTGGTTTTGGCTCTCCTTAAACTCCGGTGGTCCCAGCCTTGAATTGTTTAATGCGATCGCCGAGAGTTTTTTCGTGTTTCCACCCCACGTTTTGGATGAAGTCGCTTTCGCTTTGATGTTGCATGAATTCTAAAACATCTTAAACGTCTCGCTCGTTAAATCGATTGATCGGTGTTGTTGTTTACGGAGGATTATCGCCATCTGTTGCACATTATCCCGATTATTGATCCGTGGAGAATCAACAGCCTCGTGTGCTCCATTGTTATTCTCAACATTCTCGATGCCATTTTCAAACACCGCCACAAAATAAGGGTTAATTGACATGCAACATATTATCACTATACATCGCATCGACCAATCAAATACCAAATAAACTTAGTAGGTCATATTAGCGAAGGAATTCCCTATCTCCCTCCTCCTAGTTCTAGTCTCACATCTTAGCCAGGATCATATTCTAAGCTCGATACCAACCGTGATGCCCCAAAATTAGGTATATACGCCACCCATCTTGGGTCGCCACTTACATGGTATGTAATTTAAATACAACTTACTAATATAACTGTGGTACAATACGACTTAAACTCGTGAGTTTGAATACAAATATTGTCTATTAGATATTATACAAACTCAAAAGGAGTCCTCATTACAATTATTATCACACTATTTCACGTAATAGTGAGGACTACTAATGCTATCCTCTCGGACCATTACTCCGCTCCCCGACTTGTCCCAAATATATTCTCATTTCAAAGAGAGAAAAGGAAAGAAAGGGTGAGCTCAACTAGCCCAAAGAAGAAATATTATAACTAAGATAATGCGTAATAAATTATCAATAGTTTTCAACAATGTTAAACCGATAAAATACAATAGACAACCCGGTTTAATCTGCAATGAAATATGCAATCCATTAAAAGAGTCAAGTAGAAAATAAAGTCTACTATCTTTTAGGTTTTAAAAGGTTTTCATCAATTTTTATCACTAAGACTCAGTTTAATGAATAAACCACAATATCTAATCATCCATGTACCACGGTCAAGGATTTTCATCAAATCATCAATGGTCATGACTATACCGAATCACCCATGGTCATATTCATACCAAAAACTATCCATCACTGCATTACAGGCCACTGAGGACTTTTGTCACATCATTTATATCAAGCCATGATTATACCGAATGAACCCTGGTCATAATCATACTAAGTTCATCTATACACGTAAGCCAAAGATAACTTTCAACATAATATAAACATGAGGATGATGACAATGATATTCAATAAAACAAGTTCAAGAATTAATTTATCTAGGAACCAATAACATCCAAACTGTCAACATGACACTGCTTTGTAGAGTCAAATTCAAGAATACTGAGAAGAATATTTCCATGAAAGGATACTGGATGAAGCGCAAATATCAAGGATATTCCACTAATTTCATGGAGTATAGAAGTCAAAGTTTTAACCAACTGGGTATAATAAAGAATGGAATAACAAAAGAAATCACCATGCATGCGGTATTGCCATGTAACAAGTTATTCCAATGTAATAATAATAACTTAACCAAAGTCGTGAAATTCACAATGCAAGCCGTGATGTTCCAACAGAATAATAAAGATGGAACCAGATCCGGTAAAAAACACATATAGGATATTCCAATGTAATGATAAAGATTTTAACCAAAGTCCTGTAAAAACACACGCATGTGATGTTCCAATGAGAATAATAAAGATTTTAACCGAGTCCCATGTAAAACACACGCATGTGATGTTCCAAATGTAATAATAAAGACGTAATAATAATAGAAGAATGTCACCAAGTATAGGGTAAACCACGTATACAAAGTTATTCCAATAGAATAAATAAGAATGGAATAACATAAGGATTTCACCAAGTATAAGGTATACGCCGCGTATACAAGTTATGTATAGGGTATGCCACTTTTACGAAAGTTATTCCAATGTAATAATAAAGAATGGAATAACAAGTTCTCTTCATGAATAAGAAAGAATAACACCCTTTACGGATACACAAAAATATTCCCTACCTTAGAAGAACTGAATATATTGGAAAAGTGAAATAACGTAATACTTTTCTTCTTTCTCTCTATAGTTTCTCTAAGAATTCAATGAATTAAGTAAGAAATAATGAAGGAATGAGCTTTCTATTTATAGAAAACCGCGAGGTGGCTCTTGGTCTTAACGAAGTGTCAAAATGAATCTTGGTAATATTGAAGAGACAACTACTATTTGCGAAGGGTAATTAACCTCGGAACACCAAAGAGGCGAGTTAACTCTTGGTAATATTGAAGGGACAACTACTATTTGCGAAGGGTAATTACTATTTGATTTAAGTAATTACTATTGACGAAGGTAATTACTATTCACAAAGGTAAATACTATCGACGAAGGTAATTACTATTCACAAAGGTAATTACTATTCACAAAGGTAAAATACTATCGACGAAAGAGACTCTTAGATGATGACATATGGGCCCCCATAAAATAATCAAACTTACCACAAACGTCTCATAATGAACTTTTTATATACATCAAGGATTGAATAAATATTACCACAAATCATTTTATTTTTAATCAACACATATTTAATCTTTCAACAATTATTAATCATTTATAACTTGTCGTCTCAATTAATAATATAACATATTATACTGATGATAATCGCGACAATAATTGAATCAATAATATAAGAGATATGATGCGTGAATTATCAGAAATATAATTGAGTATAGCTAAGCGACTTCTCACGTAAGCATCAATAATCAATACCGTAATATTACTATGCAACCACGCCAGACATTCTTGTACTTTTACTACTAAGGGTAGTTCAACAGCTTTAACGGTATCACCTCTGCTGTATTATTTTTATAGAAAGATAATTTTGTCGCTTTCTAACTACGACAATACTTCCGTTATTAGGGTCCACCATCGATTGAGCCGTCGTATTTAATATTCCCAACAAAAAAAAATATTCCCCACCAAACGAATATTTTATAACAACTTGCTTACTTTGAAAAATTTATAAATATTACCCACAACTATAACATTATATCAAATTTATTCCATAATATTCAAAAATAATATTTATAGAAAATTCATCTTTATTTATAAAAGCTGGGGTCTTACATTCGGCCCACCACTTTACTTACCAAAGCCGCCTGCCACCACCACCACCACCACCAAGCACTGGTATTTATATCTTATTTAGATTAGATTACATACTGTTAAATTCTTCAAGTAGCCGTTTGATTTGATTGGGTTTCCAAACTTTATATTTTTTATTCTTGAATGTGGTGTGTAATTGCTTTGATTTAAAGACCTAATATTTATTATTGAATTCTGATGTGTAATTGCTTGCGATTATATACTGTTGAATTGCTTGTGATTTAAAGGCCTAATTTTAGTTCTTGAATGTGGTGTGTAATTGCTGTAGTTGAATATGGTGTGTAATTACTCAGGAAACCAATTGGGTAAAATTCAGTTCTAGTCCAACTTGAATCCAATTGCCTTTTTTTTAGAATCAGGTTTCATTGTACAAACAAACACTAGTTATCCAAGGAACTTGTCCATCTTTAGTTCAGTCGGTTAAGATGAGTCTTGTGACTTTCCTTTTTCATTTCAAATACATGTTGCAGAGTTAAGACTAAGGTCATGTAGCAGTTCTACATGTTGATGTAGTTGAATGTGGTATTAAATTAAATGGTCGGCTCTCTGTATTTGGTATATCGGGTCGCGCTTATGGAAAAGGGAAGCGCATATTCCTCTCTGAGCAAGAATTACATGTTGCACATACTTATATTCTTCTCAATTACGAGGAGATTGACGAATTTATGAGGTACACATGTAAACTTGATAATTTATCTTTTAAGTTGAAAATTTATTCCAATATGTTAATGTTAATAACATTGTATAGATTGTACGATGATGAGTTAAAAGTGAACCATCCCGGCATAACTGATAAAGATATTCAAATCAATCGTGATAAAAAATTTGCACTTTGGCTAAAGGACAAAGTAAGTTCAATTTCTTAAGCACGACATATATATAAATATATATATCCATATTAACTATGACTTCATTTAATAAGATGGAGTTTTTGTAGGCTTTGACTGAGGGATCAACGATTTTGGCTAATGTACAAGTCCTAGCTATGGGACCAGACAAGGACCAAGTCAGCCGCAATGGTTACAAAATAAATGGTTGTGAATTTCATACAAAGGCATATGGGCACGGGAAAAGAACATCGAACTCTGGAGTGTGTGTCCAAGGAGATTGTTACAATGAGCTTGGTCGCGTTTTTTGTGGGGAGTTGGAGGAAATCGTAGAGTTGTCAATACAAGAGCACGTGTGATGGGGTCATATTCACTTGTTCAAGTGTCGCTTGGTTTGATTTAGAAAAGGGATACGTGTTGACGGACATGGAATCGCCGATATTGACCTCCATAGTCTATATACTCCAACGAACCGCTTGTTTTACCAACTCAAACAAAGATAAGTATACTACACTCCTAGTCCCGTTAGGAAAAGGGATGTAACCGCCTACTGATTGTCAAGTTGTAATTCATACTCTCGCATACGTAGTCGTGTAGAAGTAGTTGATGGGGAGATCTACCAAGAACAGATGCTTCATAGTCAAACTATAATAAATGTGGAGGAAGACAATGAAGTAATCCAGTTAGATGGTGGAGATAAACCACATGAATTAGATCCTGAGTCAATACTTGTGTCAGATGACATTGATCTTGAGGAAGAAGAGTTATTGATCGAATCGACACTTTGAATCAAACGGATGATGGTTATGAATCAAGCACACGTATACCGATGATTCTAAATCGGACATCGACACTTGAACAAATAAAATGTATGTTTAGCATTACATGTTTTTTATATCATTGTCATGTTTATGTACTTAACTATTTAAATGCAATTTTTGTTTATTATCATTTTATATTCATATATATATATATACATGTTTATATCATTGTCATGTTTATTGTCATTTTATATATTCATATATACATATAATCAAATATAACTCATAATAATATCTTGAAATTTGTAATATACAGATGGCTTCTTCAACAGCGCAGAAAAAACGTGGCTTGGGTAGGGGGCCTAATCATGTGCCCAAGGCCCCTACTAATCTGGATGATCGGATTCTTATTCAGATTCGCCCTCCTCCTGATAGCACGTATGTCCCGCATCATTTATATATAAGCATTTTAGATTCCATTTATACAAGATATATAGAACTTAGATGTAAATTGCTTTAAAATATCTACTTATCGTTAATGTAAATTGTTGTATATTATAGTGATTTTTCAGATAATAAGATCGTCAAGTGCATATCACAACTGTGTTTACTGAAATTGGCCTAGACACTGTGATTATGTGGTGAAGAGCACCTATCGCCTACAAGGATGTTGTTTTTAATGAATTTTAGGTATATTTTTTTTAATTATGATAAATAATATAATATTCTAAGGATAATTGTTTAGTAATGTTAATATTATTGTTTTATTTGCAGAAAAAATATAGATGGGAGGACGACAAAGGCGTCGATACTGAATATTATTACGCGTAAGTCATGCCAAGTCCGCACTAAAGACAATTTGAATAAAGAATGATAAAAAGCCCTCCACGATGCATCGATCGACCATCCAGGCCAGGGAGAGGATTACATGCACGAAAGATACCCACGTGTGGTGCACCCAAATCCATATAAATGAGATGTGCGACCAATGAAGAGATGAGAGCTAGGTGAAAAGATGAAAGAGCTGCCACCACCAATGATCCTCTGTGTACTTTCGATGTTGAAAAGGCTAAAAGAACATACAAGGCGGCGGTATTTCACAAATCATTGACATATCATTGTCAGGGTACGTATTTACAAGTTTTAATATGTTTACAATCATGAATTGTAGAAAATATATATATCAATTTTTACTTAGTAATATTGGCCTATTTTTTGTATAGGAGTCTCAGTCTCAAGGTCAACCTATCCATTGGCTGGATGTGTACGTGGCCACTCGTGATGGTCTGCCTGATGCTATCTAGATAGCGGTAATAAGTTTTAACAACTTGATCTTGTTTATCAATGCTTATAGAATTTATTTTTAACTATTTAATTGTTAACATGATGACAGGATACTTATAAGCGTTTATTGAATGAGCGTTATCCTGAAGGCACTCCACGTCCGCCAATTGATCAAGAGTTGTGGGAGAGGGCATCTGTTGTGAAGAAGAACTACATTAAAGGTCAAGGACAACGACGACACCCATCCTTTAGTGGCTCAGTCGCCGCTCGCTACCCACCATTTCCATCGAACAACCAACCAAATGCTTTCATACTCCGGTTGAATGTGTGAGAGCTATATGTCAAGATCAAGATCTTCTAAAGATACTGGGCGGGCATCTGGGGGCTCTGAGTCCTGAGGAGTTAGCTGAAGTAGTAGCGGCAGCAGCAGTAGCACAGCATGGGGATGGCGACGAGGTAATCAATTTGTTATATATTGTCGTAATATATACCAATATCAACATAGTTACTATATTTGTAACTTATTTTATTATTTTGTTAATTACAGGGTGATCAAGGAGGCGATGATGCTTGACGACTGATTTAGTGTTGTTTTGTAGTTATTTGATAAACTTGTACTTGTATATTCATTCTTTGGATGTTTGTTTGTTACTTAAACATTAGATTTGTGGTTATTTATTCAATTCATAGCAGTTTTTAAAGGTTTATATATATAGTTTATATACTAGCTAGTTTGGTGGACGATGGATGTTTATATTGTTGTGCACAT
The DNA here is from genome assembly GCA_020205615.1 of Panax quinquefolius. Taxonomy (NCBI): domain Eukaryota; kingdom Viridiplantae; phylum Streptophyta; class Magnoliopsida; order Apiales; family Araliaceae; genus Panax; species Panax quinquefolius. The sequence continues at coordinate 39,432,306 of CM035172.1, read as the reverse complement.
TGTTTATATTGTTGTGTATGTGTGTTGGGATATAGAAGGTACAAAATAGGTACAGTTTTTTGGGAATTATGCAAAACAACAAAAAGCTGGTTTTCAGTTTTTTAGAATCAATGACCGCGTCAGATCAATGATACGATAAATAGACACGTGGACCACGTCAACCTTTGTTCTCGAGCCATACTTCATTCGACCTTAATGGCGGCCAAATGACGAATTCGATTAAGCTATTAGAGGTCGCAGATATATCGGTCGCTAATAGTGGTCGTTTGTGACGCCTCCAAAATAGGTATACATCAACAATCTTGAGTCGCCAGATAAAAGGTACTGAATACAAATACAACTTAATTATACAACAGTCGTGTAAAATACGACAAAAACATAAATTTGAGTTTTAATATAAATATTGTCATCTGTACAATATCCACACTCAATGGAGTTCTCATTACATTTATTATCACACAATTTCATAGAATAGTGAGGACTACTAATGCACCATCTAGGACCATCACTCTGTTCCCCGACTAGTCCCAGCTACGTTCTCATTTCCTGAAGAGAACAGTGAAAGAAAGGGTGAGCTCAACTAGCCCAGTAAGAAATATTATGACTAAGATAATGCAGAATAAATTATCATTAGCCTTCAATAATGTTAAATTGATAGAATATAATAGACAACAAGTTTAACTGCAGCGGATCAAGCAATCCATTAGAAGAGTCAAGTAAAGTATAAAATCTACTATCTTCTATGCTTTAAAAAGTTTTTCATCAACTTTATCGCTGAGACTCAGCTTAATAAATAAAATTGAATCATCCCTGCTCCACGGCCAAGGATATTCATGTAATCATCAATGGTCATGACTATACCGAATAATCCCTGGTCATAATCATACCAACAACTGTCCACCAATGAACTACAGGCAATTGAGGACTTTTACCACATCATTCGTCACATTACGGTCATGATTATACCGAATAATCATTGGTCATAATCATACCAAGTCCATCTATTCACGTAAGCCAAAGATGACTTTCAACATAATATAAGCATGAGGATGATGACAATTCAATAAAACAAGTTCAAGAATAAATTTTAAAGATTTATAAGTTAATTTATTCTGAACTCAATAACGTCCAAATTGTCAACATGATACTTCTTTGTGAAGTAAAATTCAAGAATGCTCAGAAGAATATTTTCATGAAAAGATACTGGATGAAGCGCAAATATCAAGGATATTCCACTAATTTCATGGAGTATAGAAGCCAAAGCTTTAACCAATCGAGTATAATAGAATATATGAAACTACGCAAATGGATTTTTACGCTTATGCGGTAATCCTCATAGATGCATCATTTCCACAATTTAATAAGGAATGAATATGAAGGATCATTCACCATGCGTGTGGTAATCCACATGACAAAGAGTTATTCTAATAGAATAATAAAGAATGGAATAACGTATAATTTTATCATGCGTGCGATAGAGGCATGCATGTGTTATTCCCAATAGAATAATAAATAATGGAACCAAGTCCCATTTAACGCATTACGTGATATTCTCGAACGAGAATGATAAATAATAGAACCAGGTCCGGCGTAAACACACATACATGATATTTTGACAGAATAATAAAGAACGGAATATTATATAACCACTTGCTTACTTTGCAAAATTTATAAATATTATCCACAACTATAACATTATATCAAATCCACACCATAATATTAAAAAAATTATTTCGAGAAAATTAAATATTTATTTATAAAATCTGGGCTCTCACAATCTCCCCTCCTTATGGAATTTCGCCCTCAAAATTTACGTACGTACCTGGTATGCTAAAGAGGTGAGGGTATCTTGACTTCATTTCAGATTCTAACTCTTGAGGTATAACCTTTGAGTGTAGAATATAATCCTTCTTATCCAAGATTTTAACACGTATCTCCTCATACGTTAAATCATCTGCTATCTCGTTCGGTTCAAAATTAATAATGTGGTTCGAGTCATCCCCATATTTATATAACGTCGATACATTAAAAATATTATGAACACGCGACATACTTGGCGGTAAAACGAGTCTATAAGTCACAGTTCCTACTTTATTGAGGATTTCAAATGGGCCAATTAAATCGAGGGTTGAGATTTCCTCTCTTCGTCGATTCTTGCTTCTAGAATAACACCCTCTTGAACCTTCTTAATTCTTCACATTCATCAGCCCCGGGTGTGTAGCTTGAGCGACTTTAACTTTATCGATTAAAGTCGATTCTACTCGTATATTCGTTATCTTCACGGGGTTTATATATTCGCACTTGTAAACGAATACGATCTTCTACTCAACGCGTTAGCTACCACGTTCACTTTTCCACGATGGTATTGAATGATATGATCGTAATCTTCAACAGCTCGAGCCAACGTCTTTGGCGTATGTTACGTTCATTTTAGTTGAAGAAATATTTGAGGGTTTAAGAAATGGGTTTTGTACTGGGGTCAATACAAAATTCGATTTTACGCTCTATGGGTAGACTAAGAAGTCTTCAATAATACGCCAGGAAATTTATTAACAATAGAAATATCATTCAAAATTGTGACTCTCATCCAAGACTTGGATAGCACGTCACATTGATAAATATCAACTTGCCACCGTTATTCACAACGTCCCTACGTAAAGTTCAAATTTTAAGGCATTCCACACAAGGAAGTCACCAAATGAAAGGCTTAGGCTCTTTACTTATGGCTTAATATAATAGTGATTGACTTTAGTGGTTTGGTTGCTTGAATTATATAAGTGGTTAGGAATATGAAAGCTAATAACCTTACAAAAAGCTTGACGAGTAGTTAACCAATCGATTCCAAAAATCACATCAAAGACAAGTATTTTCAAAGAGATAAGATCGTCAGGTAACGTGAAAGTGTCGATTTGAATCAACAAGATCTATAAACAGTGGAGGTAACGAAGGTTTCTAATATCGAAGTTTCAACCAATAAGTCAAAGTCTAATTTCTCCGAAGTCAAATTTAAACGTTGAGCACAAACAAGAGAGATAAAAGAATTGGTAAACCAGTATCTAATAAGGTATAGACTTTGCAAGAATTTATAATTAACTAACCCATGATAACTTCATTCGTGTTCCTTGTCACAAAAAAAATGCCCTATTTTAAACTATCGATTTTGACTTGTCTGGGACATTCTTTGGCGTCACCATCCCAGCTAGACTTGACTTTGCTATAGAGGACATTACACCATTAATTTCTTCGTTGTATTCCTGATCCATGATTTGAATCATTACTCTCCGATCCATATCGAATTGGGGTTGACCGCTCTGCACAGGGTAATTCCGAACTCGATGTTGGATTCTACCAATTGCTGTCCAAAAAGCGAAATCTATTTCATCTATTTTGGATTTATTGGATCGAATGACTTTTTCTACAATATCAACGCGTCGTGCGACTTTTACCCATGCATCCTCTATTCTCATTCATATAGTTGTTTCTTCTTTTATCAGAACTTTGATAATAGCATTATTAGATTCTAGCTCTAATATCTTATACTCTGACAAAGAGTGCTTCTGCTCAAGAATCGCACATCGGGTAACACAATTTTGAATTGTTACATCTCTTTGCTCCACGATCGCCTGTCGTTCTTCAGCCTGCTCTTCTAACTCATGAATACGATTTTGTAATTCTACATTTTGATCATAAAGTTCTTCTAATAAATTCTCCTTAGGTTCCACTTCTTCCTCACTCCGAGCTGCTACCTCTGCAACTATCTCGGGTGCAACTATCAATTCTTCACTCACCACATGGATATCTCTAATCCCTTCTTCGCCTAACATCACATTATCCTGGTTGGTGATTAGAGGTGTCTCCACGATCTCATGTGCTTCATTGTTTATCTCAACATTTTCGGATGCCATTTTCCAATACTGCCACAAAACAAGGGTTAATTAATATATCACATATTATCACTATACTCTGACCAACCAGTTAAATACCAAATAAACTTAGGTAGGTCATACTAGCGAAGGAATTTCCCGTCTCTCCCCTCCTAGTTCTTGTCTCACATCTCACCAGGGGATCATATCCCTAAGCTTTGATACCAACTGTTGACACCCCAAAATAGGTATACATCACCCATCTTGAGTCGCCAGATACAAGGTACTGAATACAAATATAACTTAATTATACAACAAATCGTGTAAAATACGACAAAACATAAATCGTGAGTTTTAATATAAATATTGTCATCTAGATAATATCCACACTCAATGGAGTCCTCATTACATTTATTATCACACTATTTCACGAATAGTGAGGACTACTAATGAACCATCTAGACCATCACTCTATTTCCCGACTAGTCTGCAACCACGCTCTCATTTCACGAAGAGAACAATGAAAGAAAAAGGGTGAGCTCAACTAGCCCAAGAAGAAATATTATGACTAAGATAATGCGTAATAAATTATCATTAGCCTTCAATAATGTTAAATTGATAGAATATAATAGACAACAAAGTTTAACTGCAAGTGGATCAAGCAATCCATTAGAAGAGTCAAGTAAAGTATAAAATCTACTATCTTCTATAATTTAAAAGTTTTTCATCAACTTTATCATTTGAGACTCACTTAATAAATAAAATTGAATCATCCTCGCTCCACGGCCAAGGATATTCATGTAATCATCAATGGTCATGACTATATACCGAATAATCCTCAGTCATAATCATACCAACAACTGTCCACCAATGAACTACAGGCCAATGAGGATTTTTACCACATCATTCGTCACATTACGGTCATGATTATACCGAATAATCCCTGGTCATAATCATACCAAGTCCATCTATTCACGTAAGTCAAAGATGACTTTCAACATAATATAAGCATGAGGATGATGGCAATTCAATAAAACAAGTTCAAGAATAAATTTTAAAGATTTATAAGTTAATTTATCCTGAACTCAATAACGTCCAAATTGTCAACATGATACTTCTTTGTGAAGTAAAATTCAAGAATGCTCAGAAGAATATTTCCATGAAAAGATATCTTTGATGAAGCGTAAATATCAAGGATATTCCACTAATTTCATGGAGTATGGCCAAAGCTTTAACCAACCGAGTATATAGAATATATGAAATCGCAAATGGATTTTTCACCGCCATGCCAGTAATCCTCATGTATGACATCATTTCCACAATTTAATAAAGAATGAATATGAAGGATCATTCACCACGCATGTGGTAATTCCACATGACGTGTTATTCCAATAGAATAATAAAGAATGAAATAATGTAAGAATTCACCACGATGCGATAAACTCGCATGCATGTAATAATAAATAATGGAACTGTGTCCCACAGAACGCACGTACGTGATATTCCGGCTGTAATGATAAATAATGGAACCAGTCCCAAGAAACGCATGCATACGATATTTCGGAATAATAAAGAATCTAATATTAGAAGAATTTCACCATGTATGATTGCGATAAACAGTTTATTCCAATGTAATAATAAAGAATGGAATAATGTAAGAATTTCACCAAGTGTAAGAATTTCACCAAGTATAGGTATCCTGACAGATACAAAAGTTATTCTAATGAATAAAGAATGGAATAATGTAAGTTCTCTTCATAATAATAAGAAAGAAAAAGAATAATCCCCTTACGAGTACAACAAATAATAAATTGCATAACGAATTTCATATGAGTTAGAGATTCGTATTTATTAATTCTAAAGCGTAATTGTTATTATGAATATTTTAGATATATTAAAATAAATTGTGATAAAAGAGTGCCTTTAATATTATTATAATTATTATGAAATATTTTAATTTCTAAATAGAGTTTATATTCAATTTAATATAGTCAGATGTTCATAATTATTCCTGGAATTGAATAAGATTAGGTTTAAATTAATTAAAGAGAATTACCTAATAAGGTCGAAAAGGTATTATAGTTTGGAAAATATAATTAAATAAAACAAGACTTAAAAGGTTTATTTTTAATCTTAATAAAAAGAATGTTTTAAATATTTAATTCATTTCTGATTTTACAATGTCTAAGAATTGCTAATCACTTTGGAAGATCGGATTTTATGCTAACAACTTGAATTAAAAGTTATTGGAATTTCAAATAGTTCGTTCTTTTATATAATGATTAATCCTGGAAATGGTCATGATTATTGCCTCTCGAATAAAGCGAAAGAAATACGGTAATGATTTCAATTTATTGACAAATATAAATAGTGATGCATTTCTGTAATGCTTATATCCTCTGCTTCCTTGGATGAATTTTATAACGCAATCTGATTATTTAATGGTGATAAAAAGAGACTTAATTGTTTAATTTTGATTCCATAATTTAAATGGCGAGCTTTATTGATAAACAAATTTTGTTCTTAATATAATCAATTTGATTTATTCAAAATTCTTTAATAAATGGAGATCTTACCTAAGAATTATATATTGAAAATGTTATTATTCAACGTATAATCGTATATAACCAAGTATATTGGATTTCGAAAGAATTCATTGACGTGGTAAATGATTTTAAAAGCAAGGATGATTGCGATAACATAATAATTCCAATTGTATCCTTTTCTATAAGTAGACAGTGAAAATCGTGGTTGTTGGACAACACCCATCTTTCAAGAATTTCTTCTTCCATTCGCATCACTTAAGTGACGGAGTTATAGCTTTATTCGCTTAATTAATAATCGCGTATAGCGATTCTTTATACTAAGCCAGAATTTTCAAAATTTTACACGCTCACTAATTTTTGGGCAAGATTGATTATATATTAAATTTTACAAACTCTAACAAATGCAAGGCATCGTAGCCAAACTTTACGCATAATTATTAATTATTTTAATTTAATAATGAGTATATACGTTGTATAATTTAATTCAAAGAGCATTTTATTATATAAAAAATCGCTTAAAAATTATTGATTTGCACTCAAAGATAAAGTCATGTTATTCATTGAAGGGGCTACTGGGAGGATATATTAGGATACGTATGTAAACATGTTATGGGATTTGAATCAGGATTCTTTCAAAAGGCAGGAAGCTACGAAGATAAGAAAAGGCAACAAAAAGTGCAATGGTTTTTAATTAAAATAAAAAGGCAAAGGGAATTTGGTTATATATATATATATAATATATTACGAATATATATATATATATATATATATAAGGTTTAATTATATATAATTAAATATAAGGTATTTATTTTTAATTTTTAAATAAAAGGCTTATTTTAATATTAAAAGATAAAGTTTTATTTATAAGACTTAATAATGTTATAATTAAATAAAAGGTCTTTTTTAATTCTAAAATAAATTGATTTACGGATATTAAAATAAAAGATTTATTTTAATCAGTAAAGATAGAATTTGTTAACTAATTGTGAGTTAATTGAATAATTGATTTGAAGCTTAATTTCCTTGGGATAATAAATCTATATATTCCAGAATTTTAGCTTGACTAGAATGTACGTGGTTTTATTATTAAGACGCGATTTTATATATATACGTGTACGCTGAGACAAATTAATAACAAACCCCTCAATTTTTTATATTAAGTCCTAAGTTGCTCAAAGATATTTATACCAAATCACATCGTTCTAGGATTTATAAAATGTGTTGTATACTAAATATTTACTACAGTCTGTTTGTCACCACAAGGCATTATTAAGTATTTAAGATGTTAATTTATCAGTTATTATAGATCTAGAAAGAAACACATATTGGAATAATGGCAAAGATCTACGCACAACATAGAGCCAAATGATCAAGTTTCAAGATCCACGTAGTAACGAGCTTAAATACCAGCATTTAAACTACGGACGCTTAGCAAATAGTCAATGGTGAGGAAAGTGGTCACTTTATTAGATGGAAGACAAGTATCTAGAAAATGCCAACTGGCTACTAGATTTCAAATGCCAAGAAGTATAGATTACTAAATGGTATCATAATTAAATAAATTTTTATTTGAAAGCCAAGGTTATTATTAGAAACAGCATAAATATAGAATGATTCTAGAATTCAAGCAGAAGTTATAAACGCGTTAAGATAATGATTAATGTGCTGAAATGGTATATCTATTATGATTTTACCGATTCCAAGCACTTGATATGGAATACAATAAGAGAGAACTAGATTTGTATCAAACCTAAATTAACTAATAACCGAAAAGGAGAATGGATTCATTAGATGAAATGAGTTAATAATAAAGAAGTCGATATAGATGAAATAAGTACTCTCAGTTTCTAATTATTCACGAATAAGAAAAGAAATAAAACTAACCAATTCATACTTACGAGTACGACAAATAATATCCCTACCTTAGAAAGCGAATCTTTGGAGTAGTGAAGTAGACACCTATTATACCATTAAATCGAATCGTAATTTCGAATAAGATCAAGATAATTGGAGGTATGGATTCATCATAGATGATGATGATGAGGTAAACAATAAGATGATGATCCAAGAGTAGCGAGAATACTTTTCTTCTTTCTCTCTATAGTTTCTCTCTCTAGAGTTTGTTGAATTAAGTAAAAATAATGAAGGAATGAGCTTATTTATAGGAGAATGGACTAAATAGTAACTAATTCATGAGCGGTCCAGATTGATTTACTTTTAAGCGGACGGTCCATATTGGTTTACTTATTAATGTGGCGCCATCAAATAGGTATCTGACACCTAATACGAAACCACTTCTATAAAAGTCGTCAAATACATGGTACAAAAAAAGTCGCCGATCGCTAATCCTTACTACAACTTCAATAATACATTTGTCGTGCAAAATACGACAACACATCTCTGTGAGTTTAAATACAAATATTATCTTTTAGACAATATCCACACTCAAATAAGTCCTCATTACAATTATTCAAACCTTATTTTACAAAAATAGTGAGGAATTTAGCTAAAATATCTTTCTAGAACCATCATTCCATACCCCGACTAGATCCTACTTATGTTCTCACCTCCACGAGAAAAAAAATGGAACAAAAAAGGAAAAGGGTGAGCTCAACTAGCCCGATGAAAGAATATTATGACTAAGAAAATATACAACAAATTATCATTAGTTTTCAACAGGAAAAATCTGCTAAAATATAATGAGACAACAAGTTTTAGATCAACAATTGCGGTGAAAACAACAATCCATTAGAAGAGTCAAGTAGAGAATGAGTTCTACTATCTTCTAAGATTTAAAAGTCCATCATCAATATTTTATCCACAGAATAATAATCAATATACATCTTTAATCAAATATTCATCTTTGCACTACTGGCTAAAGATATTCATTTTGTATCACCAAATAATCATGTTCATCTCAACACTGTTCATCTTTGCACTACGGGCCAAAGATATTCATCGATTAATCATTCATCTTTTGCTTTACTGAAGCCAAAGATATTCGATAATATCATCATTTAGGACCTGAGGATGATGAAAATATTTTAAAAGAAAATGAATCAAGTGAGATAAAAGGACAAATAGTAGGGATTAAGATAATGATTTATCCAAGATCAATAATACTTCATAATAACCAATTGTGAAACGTAATTCAAAATAAAGATCAAAACATGGATACAATCAAAGATAGTAACCATAATAGACATCTTGAACAAAAGAGTAAATTTTATTTTTAGGTGAATAGTCTTAGATTTGTGAATAGTCTGTATCGTGAATAAGAACCCCACACAAAAAGTTCCAAATTTGATAAAAGTTCAAACCAATATTTTGGCATAATGATATTGAAAGAAAGAATATCATTTAAGAAGAAATAACATCCCTTACCTCAAAATAACCATACTTACATTTGAATTTCGGATATAGTCTTGTGATGTAAACTTGTCTTGAATAAAGAACTCTCAAAGTATCAAAATACTCACAAAAATACGCTCGATAATCTGAGAGAAAGAAAACTTGTTTACGGTGTGATTTTCAATTCTAACCTAAGCGTCTATTTATAGGAAAATCTTTAAAACGCCATGGCAGTAGGAGACTAAATAATAATATAATTACTTTCTTTTCTCGCATACCTCTTAAAAATTCTCACCCACCACCAACTTTGAACCAATTTTCAGCAGACCCACATGTTGATAACCAAGTGGGTCACACCATAAATTAATAAAATCATTTTATTTTTCAAACTTCAACAATTCATAGAAAATAGCGGGTTATCGGAAAATACTGAATTTTATGTCCATTCTCACTGAAATCAAATTCTCTACAACTTTGTAGCTTTGAGTTTTCCAAATTCCAAACAGAAAATATCCAAAATTCACAAACGGGTAACTTTTAATACCTCCATTCGGACAAAATACTGATAAAACACCTCAGCATTACTTCCTTCATTAATAACCACATAAAATAAATAAATTCATCATTTATATCATATAAATATTTTATTATCATATAAATAAATAATTAATTATTCACAAATAATATTACAGAATCACAATTATGACAACCAGGCCGTTCCCAGGAAAGAGGGGGCTTTCCAATAAAGATTTATCTTTACTGGCACGCAATTAGGTGACCAAACCTCTCCTTGACAGAACTTTCTAGACATTGCCAATAATGTTATCTAATAATATTATTCAAATAATATGAATTATTGATCCGATAATGGGAAATACTTTGGTGATAATTATTGAAACAACAATAATATAAAATATCAACGCAAGCATTATTGAACCAATAAAATAAAATATTGAGCGATAATTATCGTAATAATTATTGAGTAGTGTCTTCTTCACGTAAGAATCAATAATTCAACAATATCATGCAAAATCGTGTCTTCTTTGCAAGAACCACGCTTATTATCGTATTTTAACCACCGGGTATTCCAACGTGTTACTTGGTAACTAACTACTTATAGATTATTTATAAAAACTCAAACTTGTCATTTTCTTCATCCAGCAGATTATCTTGTTATGGGGCCCATAATGACTGCTACTGGCAATCATTATGAATATTCCCAACAACAAGAATATTCCACGACCAAACGAATATTCCCCAACAACAATGATTATTTTATAACCACTTGCTTATTTTGCAAAATTTTCACATTTCACCCATATCCATAGCATTATATCAAATTAATACCTTATTAATTTAAAATAATGAATAGAGGAAAATTCACTTTTATTTATAATAAGTTGGGGTCTTACAATTAAAACTTAAAGCAACGGTCCATACTGATTTACTATTAAAACTTTAAACCAGCGATCCATATTGATTTACTATTATAACTTTCCACCAGCGGTCCATATTGATTTATTATTATATCTTCAACTAACGGTCTGAAAAATTAGCACATCTCCTCATGGAATAATATTGTACCCAAAAATGATTTGGACCGAAAAAAAATATATCTTATGGGTGAATAGTACCCCGTAAGTAGTAACTCGTGAATAGTAATTCGTAAATAGTAACCCGTGAATAGTAACTCGTGAATAGTAACTCATGAATAGTAACTCGTGAATAGTACTCCAACACGAAAAGTGCCTCGCATACCCGATTGAACAATATAACATCCAGACATCAATTATTATCGAAACAAGTATAGATTTTCCACTAACAAAATAATTTTCAACCTGATGGAACTATAAAATTCATCTTTAATCAACACGAACTTATTCATCATTAATATTATAATTCACAATATTTAACAACCAGATCGTTAACCCAGAAAGAGGGGGCTTTCCGATAAGGATTTCTCTTATTGGCGGGCGCAATTAGGTGACCAAACCTCTCCTTAACAAAACTTCTAGACATTGTCAATATTATAAATAATAATATGAATAATTTTGTCGTCTCAATTATTGATTTAATAATATAACATATTATGCAGATGATACTGTAACAATAATTGAATCAATAATATGAGAGATATGATCGCGAAGAATTCTTTGTGTGTAATAATTGAGTATAACCGGTGACTTCTCACGTAAGTATCGATAATCAATACTGGTGTATTACTTATCTTGAACCACGCGTATTCTTCGCACTTTTACTATCGGGTAGTTCAGCGGTTTTAATGGTAACACCTCATGAGTTATTTTTATATAGAAAGATAATTTTGTCATTTTCTAACTACGATAATACTTTTTTGTTGTGGGGTCCACTAATGATTGTCTTAGTCGTACAATATTCCTATTAAAAGCGAATATTTCCCGACCAATCGAATATTATATAATCACTTGTTTACTTTGAAAAATTTATAAATACTATCCACAACTATAACATTATATCAAATCCACACCATAATATTAAAAAATTATTTCAAAAAATTAAATATTTATTCATAAAATCAGGGTCTCACATCGTTGATGTGCGTCCCAATGACCAGATTTTATCGCGACTATCAATATTGCGATCGCAATGCGCTAATAACTACTGCGACCAATGCGATCGATACTGTGATCATTGATAGACCTTTTCTTGTAGTGAAGTAAACTAGATGTTATATCAATTACAAATACTTCTTACTTGTACCTTTATTGCTTTGTACAAGTTTGTTGTTATAGAAAATTGTTGAACTTGAATTGCTATAGATTGAATAAGACCATTCTTATACTTATGCTTACGAAATTTTTTAAAACAAGAACATTAAACGTTGAGGACATGGATTCATATCCATTATTGAAAGAATAAGTCTATGTCATTGATTCGACTAGACTAATGACTACATGAATTGTCGATATTTTGAAAGAGCTATCCAAACAAATTGTTTTGGTACGAAATTCTTGTATGCTGAGAAAAACATTATTTCTAAGTCGTGGATTCGACTTGCGCACACAGAAGATTAAATGTTATGCATAATGTAATGTATGACGGGGCTGATCACCTCATGTACCTGTTTATTCGAAGGCTTTTCAATAATTATATCCGCCAATCTTCTCAGAGTTCATTGGTCCTTAGTGAGCCTAGGTCAGCCTTGAAATATATATATGTTTTAAACTGTCAGAATTACTCTTATTCTGTTATCTAATGATTCACAAAATATCTAAGCTTTGAAATTGTTCAAATCATAATTCTTGAAGAGTTATTCACGATTCATTCATTGGTAGTGTATCATACCGTATTCGATATTGTTAAACTCATTGAAGCCATAAACCCGTATGAACGATTGTTAGCAATTATTTTCATATACCTGCTGAGCAAACTCGTTGCTCATTCTTGCTTTATAACTTATCTTATAATTAAGACGGAGATGGCCAGTGGTTCTGGCAAGGATAAGGGCAAGGCTAAGGTAGCCGAATAGCTCCAGATTATATTAATTTTATGGGAACTTTTTTGTAAGAACAATATTAATATTATTGTATTAAGACTTGGTTTGTAAGATTAAAGGTTGATGAGACTTGAGATTGTAATGTAAGTTAAGTACTATCATGAAATGTAAGTATTTATGATGTTATGTATTAGTTAGATGTGTATTAGATGATTAGATCGTGAACACCAAGTTCAAGGTAATAGTACTTGAATTTGGGGCTGTCACAAAATTTCTTACCATAATTACAGACAACAAGCTTGGAAAATTAGGATTTTTTGCTTGGTAATTAATTGCTATTGAGGTTAGTCTGAACCTGTCATGCATCTTAGATGGCTTCATCAGGATCTAAATCGTTGTCAACCAAATACAATTTATGAATACAAAAGTTATTCATAATATATCCTTCACAAAAATATTTAGTTACTACTTAGCGAAGGATACCCGATTCGAGGGAGGTCTAATCGCGAGCGATCGTGTGAAGAAAATATTTATTCGCAAAAAAACACTTGTGATTGATATAGTATGTCTTGTGAAGGATTTGTCATTCACTAGATGCCATTTTTAGTGTAGTGGGAGTAGCAACAATGGTAGAGGGTTTTATGATGGTTGGGTGTTAGGAACATATGTGGTGATGGTGGTATCAGCAGCAGGGATGGTTGGTACAACGTTATTGTTTGACATGATTAATTTTTGGGTATAGGGGTTTGTTGAAGTTTCGTCGAAAAAGATTAGATCGTTGCAGTAGGGAAGAATTGTAAAGAATTAATGCTTAAGCTTTGAGGGAAATTTTGAATCTAAAAGAAAAGTGTGGCGATTGATTTTTGGGGAAGGGACTTTAGAAATGACCCAGGTTATACACCGTCTCCCAAGCTACTGTTCGGTAATGATGATGGTTGGGTACAACTAGGCACATGGAGTCTGGGAAGTGGATGTTTGGCTTCGTTGATAACAATTATTATTTATTAATTTTTATCTACTATCTTATTATAAGCCAATTATAACAAGAGAGTGAGGAACAATGTTGGGGCATGATTTTGTGGGACCGGATGATTTGGTGGGACCTATGTCACGTGGTAGAATATTCTAGTCGAGGGGTTTGACATTAAGGAATCTATAGTCCTAATTGACTTATGATTAACTTATCGATTTAACTTCCTACTTTTAAGGAAACTAAATCTGGTTCAATTATGGAGGTTGGATAGTCCAGATTAATTTCGACTTTCCATCTTTAAGAAGATTGATTCTTACTTAATTGTGGTAGTTAATAAATAATAAGGAGTCCTATTCTATTCGGTAGGCGTCTTGAGGTGGTGTGGGTGAACTATAAATACACGGTTATACCCTAAGTTATAGGTAATGACACTTTTTCTCACATGAGCACTAAAGCAATTACGTCTCCATTGCTAACATTTCCTCCAACCTGTACTTATTCTCATACCAGAGTTATCCCTCGACGACCCCAGTTGTAAGACCCCAACTTTTATAAATAAAGATGAATTTTCTATAAATATTATTTTTGAATATTATGGAATAAATTTGATATAATGTTATAGTTGTGGGTAATATTTATAAATTTTGCAAAGTAAGCGAGTTGTTATAAAATATTAGTTTTGGTTCAGGAAATATTCTTTTTGTTTCAGGAATATTAGTACGATGGCTCGATCATTGGTGGACCCATAACGGAAGTATTGTCGTAGTTAAAAACGACAAAATTATCTTTCTATAAAAATAACTACAGAGGTGTTACCGTTAAAACTGTTGAACTACCCTAAGAGTAAAAAGTACGATGTCTGGCGTGGTTGCGTAGTAGCACCGGTATTGATTATTGATCTTACGTTGAGAAGTCACTTAGCTATACTCAATTATTACTACGATAATTACTTGCATCATATCTCTTATATTATTGATTCAATTATTGTCACAAAGTTATCATCAGTATAATATGTTATATTATTAATTGAGACTGAAGTTATAAATGATTAATAATTGTTGAAAGATTAAATATGTGTTGATTAAAAATAAAATGATTTGTGGTAATATTTATTCAATCCTTGATGTATATAAAGAGTCTGTTATGAGACGTTTGTGGTAAGTTTGATTATTTTATGGGGGGGGGGGGGCCCATATGTCATCATCTAAGAGTCCCTTCGTTAATAGTATTTACCTTTGTGAATAGTAATTACCTTTGTGAATAGTAATTACCTTCGTCAATAGTATTTACCTTCGTCAAAAGTATTTACCTTTGTGAATAGTAATTACCTTTGTGAATAGTAATTACCTTCGTCAATAGTATTTACCTTCGTCGATAGTATTTCGATATAGTATTTACCTTCGTCGATAGTAATTACCTTCAACTTGATAATAATTACCTTACCTTCGATAGTAATTACCTTCTTCAATAATAGTAATCATATTAATTACCCCTTTACCCCTTCAAGAAATAGTAGTTGTCCCTTGATATTACCAAGAGTTAACTCGCCTCTTGATTGTTCCAAGGGTTAATTACCCTTCATGAAATAGTAGTTGTCTCTTTAATATTACGAAGAGTCATTTTGACCCTTCGTTAAGACCAGAAACCACCTCGGTTTTCTATAAATAGAAAGTTCATTCCTTCATTATTTCTTACAATTCATTGAAACTCTGAGAGAAAACTATAGAGAGAAAGAAGAAAAGTATTCTACCAACTACTTCACTTTTCCAATATTCCGATTCTTCTAAGGTAAGGGGTATTATTTGTTGTACCGTAAGTAGGTGTTATTCTTTCTTATTCATGAAGAGAACTTCATTATTCCATTCTTTATTATTCATTGGAATAACTCAGTATCTGTGGCATACCTATACTTGGTGAAATCCTCTCATTATTCCATTCTTTATTATTACATTGGAATAACTTTTGTATCGCCAGTGACATACCCTATACATAATCTGTGATATGTGGTTTACCCTATACTTGGTGACATTCTTCTATTATTCATTTGGAACATCCTGTCATGCAGGTGTTTTACACCGACTCCCTGTTAAAATCTTTATTATTATTACATTGGAACATCCATGTCATGTGTTTTACACCCCACAGTTCCGCTCTTTATCATTCATTGGAATATCCTATCATGTGTTTTACACGGATCTGATTCCATCTTTATTATTCTGTTGGAACATCCCAGCCGGTGTGAATTTCACCGACCGTTCCGTTATTTATTATTCTCATTGGAATAACTTTTGCCGCGTAAGTGCTTTATCGCGTGCGTGGTGATTTCTTTTGTTATTCCATTCTTATTTATACCCAAATAAGTTAAAACTTTGACTTCTATACTCCATGAAATTAGTAGAATATCCTTGATATTTGCGTTTCATCGAAATCTTTTCATGGAAATATTCTTACGATCATTCTTGAATTTTACTCTACAAAACGATATTTTGTTGACAATTTGGGCGTTAAAATTCCTAGATAAATTAATTCTTGAACTTGTTTTATTGAATTCTTATATCATTGTCATCATCCTCATGTTTATATTATGTTGAAAGTTATCTTTGGCTTACGTGCATAGATGAACTTAGTATGATTATGACCGAGGTTCATTCGGTATAATCACGGCTTGATATAAATGATGTGACAAAGTCCTCGATGGGCTCTGTAATGCGATGATGGATAGTTTTTGGTATGATTATGACCAGGTGATTCGGGTATAGTCATGACCATTAATAATTTGATGAAAATCCTTGGCCGTGGTACGAGGGATGATTAGATATTGTGGTTTATTCATTAAACCTGAGTCTTAGTGATAAAAATTGATGAAAACCTTTTAAAACCTAAAAGATAGTAGACTTTATTTTCTACTTGACTCTTTTAATGGATTAGATATTCATCTAACGATTAAACTGGTTGTCTATTGTATTTTATCGGTTTAACATTGTTTGAAGACTATTGATAATTTATTCCCGCTTTATCTTAGTTATAATATTTCTTCTTGGGCTAGTTGAGCTCACCCTTTCTTTCACTTTATTCTCTTGAGAAATGAGAATATAGTGGGGCCAGTCGAGGAGCGGAGTAATGGTCCGAGGATAGCATTAGTAGTCCTCACTATTCGTGAAATAGTGTGATAATAATTGTAATGAGGACTCCTTTTGAGTTTGTATAATATCTAGTAGACAATATTTGTATTCAAACTCACGCTTTAAGTCGTATTATACACCGGCAGTTATATTAGTAAGTTGTATTTAAATTTTTGTACCATGTAAGTGGCGACCCAAGATGGGTGACGATATACCTAATTTTAGAGGCGTCGCGGTTAGTATCGAGCTTAGGGATATGATGTAAGACCCGGCTTTTTATAAATAAAGATGAATTTTTCTATAAATATTATTTTTGAATATTATGGAATAAATTTGATATAATGTTATAGTTGTGGGTAATATTTATAAATTTTGCAAAAGTATGCAAGTTGTTATAAAATATTAGTTTGGTCGGGGAATATTCTTTTTGTTAGGGAATATTAAATACTGATAGCTAAATCATTGGTGGACCCCACACATTATTGTCGGGATTGAAAAGCGACAAAAATATTTTATATAAAATAACGGCGGAGGTGTTACTTAATTAAAAGCTATTGAACTACCGTTGGTAAAAAAATCACGATGTCTGCTGTGGTTGCATAGTAGCTACGATATTGATTATTGATGCTTACGTGAGAAGTCACTCATTATGCTCGATTATTACTCGATAATTCTTTGCATCATATCTCTTATATTATTGATTCATTATTATCACGATGATCATCCGTATATAATATGTTATAGTATTAAATCAATAATTGAGGGCGACAAAGTTATAAATGATTAATAATTATTGAAAGATTAAATATGTGTTATGATTTGTGGTAAGTTTGATTATTTTATGGGGGGCTCGTATGTCATCATCTAAGAGTCTCTTCATCAATAGTATTTACCTTACGTCAGATAGTAATTACCACTTGTGAATAGTATTTACTTTCGTCGATAGTAATTATCCTTGTGAATAGTATTTACCTTCGTCAATAGTAATTACCCTTGTGAATAGTATTTACCTTAAATCGAATAGTATTTACCTTCGTTAATAGTAATTACCTTTACGGACATCGTCGAACCACTTGTCGTTTCACATTACGAGCGTCGAACCACTTGTCGTTTTTCACATTCTGATAGGTCAAACCGATTAAATCGACCACTTGCCTTTTCACACGACGGTCTTTAAGCTAGAAATCTTCTTATAAATAGAGGCTCAGGCCTTCATTATTTTCACAATTCATTCAAACTATAGAGAGAAATTATAGAGAGAATAAGAGAGAGAAGAGTATTTTCCTACTTCTGCTACTCCTATATATCCAATCTCCTACCAAATGTAAGGGGTATTATTTCTTTCTTATTTATGAAGAGAACTTCGTTATTCCATTCTTTATTATTCTGTTGGAATAACTCAGTATAAGTGGTTTACCTATACTTGGTGAAATTCTTCACATTATTCAATTATTTATCATTCTTTGCGGAACATCCCGTCTTTATCGTTCTTTGGAACATCGCATAACCCGGTTCCATTATTTATCATTCTCGTTGGAACATCCCGTGCTTGTGTTTTACGGGACTTTTCGTCTTTATTAATACTTGCTCCGCTTTCCATCTTTATTATTCTGTTGGAACATCATGTTTGTGTTTACGGACACAGTTACGTCTTTAGTTCCATTTGGAATATCCTATCTATTATTTTTTACACCGATCAGTTCCATCTTTATTATTACATCCATCACAGCAAATTGTAATTTCACCGACCGGTTCCGTTATTATTATTACTTTGGAATAACTTTGTCTCATGCATGCGGTACCGCATGCACGGTGATTTCTTTTGTTATTCCATTCTTTATTATACTCGGTTGGTTAAAGTTTTAACTTCTATACTCCATGAAATTAGTGGAATATCCTTGATATTTACGCTTTCATCCAAATCTCTTTCATGAAAATATTCTTATGAGCATTTTCTAATTTTACACCACAAAGAAGTATCATGTTGACAATTTGGGCGTTATTAATTCTGGATAAATTAATTCTTGAACTTGTTTTATTGAATTAATATATCATTGTCATCATCCTTATGTTTATATTATGTTGAAAGTCATTTGTGGCTTGTAGTGCATAGATGGACTTGGTATGATTATGGCCGAGGCTCATTCGGTTATAATCATTTAATTAGTAATGTTACAAATGATGTGGTAAAAAATCTCCTCATCGTCCGGTAGTAGTGTATTGATGGATGCTTGTTGGTATGATCATGACCATTGATGAAAACACAAAATATCCTTGAACCGAGAGTGCATGGATAATTTATGGTTGTGATACTAAATGAATATCCTTGCCCGTAGTATAGGAATGATGTGGATTATTTATTTATTAAGAGTCTCGGCGATAAAAGTATTGAAAAACCTTTTAAATCATAAAGATAGTAGATTTTATTCTCTACTGACTCTTCTAATGGATTGCTTGTTTCATTGCAGCTTAAACTTGATGTTTGTTATATTTTATCGGTTTAACATTATTGAAGGCTAATGATAATTTTTCCGCATTATCTTAGTCGTAATATTTCTTCTTGGGCTAGTTGAGCTCACCCTTTTGCTTTCATTGTTCTCTTGTGGAAATGAGAACGTAGCGAGGGACTAGTCGTGGAACGCAGTGATGGTCCAGATGATAAAGATTAGTAGTCCTCACTATTCTATGAAATAGAGTGATAATAAATATATTGAGGACTTATTTTTGAGTTTGAATAATGCCTAGTAAAACAATATTTGTATTAAAACTCACATTTATCATATTGTCAGAGTATTTAATCAGTTGTATTTAAATTACATACCATGTATTTGGCGACTCGTAATAGGGTGATGTACACCTATTTTGGGGGCGTCACAATTGGTATCAAAGCTTAGGATATGATTCCCGGCTAAGATGTGAGAATAGAACTAGAAGGGAGGCAGACGGGAATTCCTTCACTAAGTATGACCTACCTAAGTTTATTTGGTATTTAATTGGTTGAGTGGAGTATAGTGATAATATGTTACATGTCAATTAACCTTTGTTTTGTGGCAAGATGTCTGAAATGACATCCGAGAATGTTGAGAATATCAATGAAGCAGCAGGAGATTGTTGATTCACAAATCAACACCCATGATATAATAATGTGCATCGAAGGCAATAATCCTTAAAGTGAACAACAACACCGATCAAATGGTGAACGAATGATCAATGTTTAGGAGCTTTATGCAATTTATACAACATCAAAAGAGAGACTCTCGCCCAAAATATGTGGAAACACGGCAATTCTCTCAAATACCGCTAAATAGTTCAAGGAGCCGGGACCACCGGAGTTTATTGGAGAACCAAAACCACTTAAAGCGAGACGTGGATAAAGCGTATTACCAAGATATTTGATGTCTTGGGATGTCTCAAGAGCAAAAGGTTCCTTTGCCACCTTTTATGTTGCGAGGAGAGGCGGATTACTAGTGGGAATCGGTAAAGCGTACTCAACATGCCGCACTGAAAATGTCTTGAGAGAAGTTCCAAGAACTATTCAACGACAAGTACTTTCCCCAAAAGTATTTGTCACATGAAGGAGGTGAGTTTATCAAGTTAGAACAAAACAATATGACCGTGTCGCAATACGAGGCTAAGTTTGTCGAGTTATCCCGTTTTCGTCCTCACTTGGTCGATAATGAAGAGAGAATGGCGTGGATGTTTCTAAGAGGTTTGAAACCGAGATACGTCAATATCTAATTTCTCATAAACTATATTTGTATTCAGATGTTGTAAATAGGGCTCGCTTATTGAGTGCGATAACGAGTCAACACAACCAAGAGAAAGCAAAATAAAGAAATGATAATACCAAAGTGAGAGCGATCATCGGGCGGTGACAACAATGGAGGGAATCAACAAGCGAAATGGAAACCACTTGATGGTGGTAATCGGGGCCAAAATAATAAGAATGGACATTTTAAGAAGAGGAGATTCAACAATGATGGAAAGACGTCAAAGACCAAAGACTCGTTGTTAAGGAAGGAGAACGACCACCTATCATATGCTTCAAATGCGGAGGAGGGACACATCACCCTAAATCTGCTGATGTCATCCAAAGCATGTTATAATTATGGAAGAGAAGGTCACTTAGCTTTCGATTTTGTCGTTCAATCAAGACAAGTTCAGCTAGGATGGAGGCACCAAAGGTCCGTCCCCGAAAAGTCAAAAGCCGGTAGTCTGAAGGAGAGCGTTTGTTGTGACCTCCTTGAAAGCAAGGAATCTGAAAGAGGTCATCACGGGTAAGCTTATCATAAACTCTAACGAAGTCTATACCTTATTTGATACCGGTTCTACCAATTCTTTTATTTCTCCTACTTGCGCTCAACGATTAAATTTGACTACGGAGAAATTAGACTTTGACTTATCTGTGGAAACTCCGTTGGGAGAAACCTTTATTACATCCACGGTTTATAAGTCTTGTTTAGTTCAAATCGGTACCCTCACATTACCTGTCGATCTTATTTCATTAAAAGTACTTGCATTTGATGTGATTCTAGGGGTTGATTGGTTAACTACTCATCATGCAAAAATTGATTATTTTCGTAAGGTTGTTAGCTTTTATATTCCTAATCAACCTATTATGCGAATTCAAGAAACCAAACCATTAAAATCAATCACTGTCATCTCAAGCCATAAAGCTATTCGTTTATTAAAAACGGATGTCAAGCTTTCTTAGCTCATGTCACGAATCTAAACAAAAATACGCCGACTTTTGAATGATATTTCTATTGTTAATAAATTTCTAATGTATTCCCTCAAGAACTAATCGGCCTACCCCGAGCGTGAAATTGAATTTTGTATCGACCTTGAACCCGGTGACAAAACCCATTTCCAAAGCCCCATATCGAATGACTCTATTGAACTTCGAGTTAAAGACCCAACCTGAGGAATTGTTAGACATTGGCTTTATTCGTCCTAGTACTTTTCCCTTGGGGTGCTCCTATTCTATTCGTGAAGAAGAAAGATGGGAGTATGCGACTTTGTATTGATTATCGGGAGTTGAATCATGTCACCATCAAAAATAGGTACCCATTGCCACGTATTGATGACTGTTTGACCGGGTCTGCAAGGAGCCAAATTCTTTTCAAAGATTGATCTTCGTTCCGGATATCACCAATTAAAGATTAGAACCAATGACATTCCAAAGACGACTTTCAGAACTCGGTACGGGCATTATGAATTCCTAGTCATGTCCTTTGGATTAACTAATGCTCCTGCTGCCTTCATGGATATGATGAACCAAGTATTCAAGGAATATTTGGATCACTTTGTGGTCGTCTTTATTAATGACATCCTTATTTATTCCAAAAACCGTGAAGATCATGAGCAACACTTGAGGCTGATACTCCAAAAGCTTCGTGAATACAAGCTTTATGCCAAGTTGAAGAAATGCGAGTTCTAGCTTGAGGAAGTAGCATTCCTTGGGCACGTAGTATCAAGTCATGGAATATTAGTTGACCCAGCAAAGATTGAAGCTATTCAAAAGCTGGGAGCAACCCAAATCAGTGACCGAAGTACGTAGCTTTCTTGGCTTAGCTTGTTATTATCAAAGATTCGTGGAAGGATTTTCTCGAATTGCTACTCCATTAACTCAACTGACTCGGAAAGACACAAAATTCGGTTGGAGCGAGGAATGTGAGAAGAGTTTTTAAGAACTCAAGAGGAGACTCATTTCAGTACCTGTTCTGACAATACCATCTGGCTAGGAGGGATTTGTCGTCTACAATGATGCTTCGGGCAAAGGGTTAGGATGTGTTCTCAAGCAACATGAGAAAGTCATAGCCTATGCCTCAAGACAACTCAAAGAATATGAGAGGAATTATCCTACTCATGATCTAGAGTTGGCAGATGTTGTCTTTGCACTTAAAATTTGGAGGCATTACTTGTATGGAGAGAAAGTGGAGATCTTTACGGATCATAAAAGCCTCAAATATTTCTTCACTCAAAAGGAACTCAACATGCGACAACGACATTGGCTTGAACTGTTGAAAGATTATGATCATACCATCTAATACCATCCTGAAAAAGCAAACGTGGTAGTTGACGCGAAAGTAGAAGATCATATGCAAGTACGAGTGCGATATTGTCAACGCAAAGGCCCATTTGTGTGACTTGCAAAGGATGGAGATAGAGTTAAAGACTCTGTGGACCCATGTGATGATGGCGAATATATGAGTAGAACCAACTTTAATTGATAAAGTTAAAGTTGCTCAAGCTTCTGACACCTAGAGGCGATCCGTATGAGGAAGAAAGTGCAAGAAGGTGCTACGCCGAAAGCAAGAATCGATGAAGAAGGAATAATTTGAGTCAACTCCGGACTTTGTGTTCTAACGACCGATTTAAAATATAAAATCATGATGGAGGCGCCTGACAACACACCGCTTTACAATCCATCCCGGGAGTACAAAATGTATCGTGATCTTCGCCATACATTTTGGGTGGAGCAATATGAAGAGAGAGAGATGGCGCTTATTTATCTATCTCGAGGTGTCTAACTTGTCAACGAGTCAAGGCGGAGCATCAAGTACCAAAAGGTCCATTGCAACCACTTGAAATTCCGAATGGAAGTGGGAGCACATTACCATGGATTTCAGATTCTGGGTCTTCCCAAGGTTTCTCAAGGCATAGATGCGATTTGGGTCATTATTGATAGATTGACCAAGTTTACTCATTTCTTACCGATCGAGAAACTTATACACTTGAGCGTCTTTGCTTGTATGTACATAAAATGAGATTGTATGATTGTATGGTATGCCAAGATATCCATAGTTTCCGATCGAGATCCAAGATTCACTTCAAGATTTTGGGTTAGTTTGCAAAAAGCTATGGGCACAGATTTACGATTTAGCTTCAAGATATCATCCTCGAATGACGGGCGATGGAGAGGACAATTCAAACTCTTGAAGATCTATTAAGACTCGTGTCCTTGACTTTCAAGGGAAGTTGGAACAAGTTCTTACCATTGGTGGAGTTTTCCTACAACAACAATGCTTATCAAACAAGTATCTGCACGGCTCCATTCGAGGCGTTGTATGGAAGAAAAGTGTCATTCTCCAAAGATCTGTTGGGATTAGGTGGGTGAAGCAACGTTGTTGGGAGCAGAGTTGGTACATATGACTACTGAAAAAGATTCAAACGATTCGACAACGATAAAAAACCTCACAAGATCGACAAAAGAGTTATGTTGATCTTCATCGAAAGGACGTGAAATTCGATATAGAGATCATGTATTGTTACGTGTTGCTCCATGGAAAGGAGTTACGAGATTTGGAAAGAGAGGAAAGCTCAATCTTCGATTCATTGGCCTATTCTTAATCCTCGATCGAGTAGGAACTGTGGCCTATAGACTCGCTTTTACCGCCAAAGATGTCTCGTGTTCATAACGCTTTTCCACATATCCATGTTACGTAAATATGTGGAAGACCCGAACCACATTATTGAGTTGGAACCGGATAAAATAGCGGAAGATTTAATGTATGAAGAGGTTCCATGCTCAAATCTTGGATAAGAAGGAACATACTTACGCTCAAGGTTATAGGTCAAGTCAAAGTTTTGTGGAGAAACCACGATGTTGAGGAAAACGACCGGAGTTCGAATCAAAATGAAATCAAGGTATCCTTACCTCTTCGACATACTAGTATCGTACCCTAATTTCGAGGGCGAAATTTTATAAGAAGGGAGGTTGTAAGACCCCAACTTTTTAATAAAGATGATTTTTTCTATAAATATCATTTTTTAAATATTATGGAATGAATTTGATATAATGTTATAGTTGTGGGTAATATTTATAAATTTTGCAAAGTACGCAAGTTGTTATGTAATATTCGATTGGTCGGAGAATATTCGTTTTAACAGGGAATATTCTTACGACGACACAATCATTGGTGGACCCCACAACGGAATTATTGTTGGATCACTACTAGAAAAATAAGAATACGTGACGGAACTTTGTGACAGTTTTTAAAAACAATCACAGAAGATAGTAATTTGTGATGGACATTTTAAGCAATCACAAAATAATAGTATATATGATGGCTCTTAGTGATGACTAATATTGCCATCAATGTATTATAATTGTGATGGTCATGTCAATCACACCAATTTTTTCACGCAAGATAAATTTTTTTTTTGTGACGCACTAAGTCATCACTTATAGATATACCCTTTTCGTGATTGCATTTAAGCTGGCACTATATATTTTAATGTAAGAAATAATCAAAACAATATTTTATGACGGCCGTGACAATCATTAAAAAGATATATTTTTGTGACAACTTTTATTTGTAATTACAAAAAGAAGGTATTTTGTGATGGAATTTTCAAGCCATCACAAAATAATAAAATATATGATGGCTCTCAGTGATGACTAATTTTACCATCATTATAAAGTATTTGTGAATGCCATTGTAATCACCAAATCTTATGTGAAAGTAATTTTGTTTAGTAAGTCAACTTACATATGTTTCCTTTTATATTTTGTTTTAAAATTGTAATCATGATCTGGGCTTTGGTGTAGTGGTAATACTCGTTATTTAGTTTGCAAATGGGGAGAGGGTTCGAATCCTACAAGTATCATTTGATACAATTAATATAGATACAATTAATACAGTGAAATAAATTATACGTAAATAAAGATTCACATTCTTACATTTGATCCGTTAAGTAATGTTTTTTTTGTGATTACTTTGACAATCACAATAGATTATGTGTTAATGTGATTGTATTAATCATCACAAAAGCACTAAGCGTTTGCGTGATTGCCAAAACCATCACGTAAAACCTTTCATGATGGACGTATACAAGAAGACCATTGTGATGCTTAAAGCCATCACGAAAACCTTTCATGATGGTTTTCCTACTTTTTGTGATGGATTTTGGCCGTCACAAATGACCATTTTTTTAGTTGTGGATTGAGAAAACGATAAAAATATCTTTTTATGAAAATAATGACGGAAGTTTTACCGTTAACTATTGAAACACCCAGTGTTAAAAGTACAGTAAAATGCGTGGTTGCATAGTAGCACACGGTATTGATTATTGATGCTTACGTGAGAAGTCACTCAATTTTGTTCAATTAATGCTATAGTAATTGTTGCATAATATCTCATATTATTTGATTCCATTATTGTCGATATTTTATATATTATTAAATCAATAATTGAGATGACAAAGTTATTAATATTATTATTTGCAATATTAACGATGTCTAGAAGTTCTGTCAAGGAGAGGTTTGGTCACCTAATTACGCGTCAATAGGGAGAAATTGTAAGACCCCAACTTTTTAATGAATAAAATCGAATTTCCTCTATTTATTGTTATGAATAATAAGGTGTTAATTTGATATAATGCTTTGGTTATGGGTGAAATGTGCAAATTTTTCAAAATACGCAAGTGGTTATAAAATATTCATTTTTTTCGGGGAATATTCGTTTGGTCGTGGAATATCTTTTTGTTGGGGAATATTCGCATTTACCACAAGAACCATTTATGGACCCCTATAATGTAATAATCGCTTGGATGAAGAAAACGACAAAATTGAGTTTTTATAAATAACAAACGTAATCAAGTTCATAGATAACACCGCTGGAATATCCTTAGTAGAGTAGTAAAGTAATACGCTGTTGCACAAAGAAGAGCACCTGTATTGCATGTAATTTTTTTAATTATTGATTCTTACGCGAGAAGGCACTACTCAATAATTGTTACAAAGAATTACTGCTCAATATTTTATTTTATTGATTCAATAATTCAAGGCGTTGATATTTTATATTATCGTTGTTTCAATAATTATCAACGCATAAGTATCTCCATTATCGATCAATAATTCATATTATTTGAATAATATTATTAGATAGCATTATTGGCAATGTCTAGAAAGTTCTCACAAGGAGAGGTTTGGTCACCTAATCATGCGCCAAATGAGAGAAATCCTTATCTGAAAGCCCCTCTTTCCGAACCGCCTGGTTGTCATTATTATGATTCTAATATTATTTGTGAATAATTAATTATTGATTTATATGATAAAGAAATATTTATTTGATGTGGATATAAATGATGGATTTATTTATGTGGTTATAAATGAAAGAGTTAATGTTGAGGTGTTTTATCAAGATTTTGTCCGATTGAGGTATTAAAAGATCAAATCTGTTCTTACAAATATATTGTGTGAGTTATAATATTTAATCCGACCGCCGGATCGTTGTGATTTTTGGATATGTTATACATATATAGTTGAGTATATGTCCACAAATTTTGAACCGTTAAAATGAACGATAATTTGTTATGAATTTTAAGAGGTGACCGATTCGAAATTAGGTTTATAAATGATTTTGGTGAAAAATTCTAGAAATGGGTGGGCCCCACTTTTAGTTGTTGTCAAGATGGCTGATTTTAGGTGGGTAGAATAAGTAGCGGTGTAAAGCCATCAAAGTATATAGTCAAGTCTGCCTTGACGTCTAACATTTTCCTATAAATTGAAGCTAAGTTAGAATTGAAAATCACACCGTAATTCATAAGTTTAATCTCTTTTCTCTAGATTATCGAGTGTATTGGACGCCCCAAAATTAGGTATACATCACCCATCTTGGGTCGCCAAATACATGGTACAAAAATTCAAATACAACTTACTAATACAACTCACGTACAATACTACACGACAAAACATAACTGTGAGTTTGAATACAATTATTGTCTACTAGAGATTATATAAACTCAAAAGGAGTCCTCATTACAATTATTAACACACTATTTCATAGAATAAAGAGAACTACTAATGCTATTCTTCCTGACCGTCACCCGCTCCCCGACTAGTCCCTCGCTATGTTCTCATTTCACGAAAAGAATAAAGGAAAGAAAGGGTGAGCTCAACTAGCCCAAGAATAAATATTATGACTAAGATAATGCGAATAAATTATCGTTAGCCTTCAACAATGTTGTTAAACCGATAAAATATAACAACATCAAGTTTAATCTAGCATGAACAAGCAATCCATTAAAAGAGTCAAGTAGAAAATAAAATCTACTATCTTTTATGATTTAAAAGGTTTTTCATGACTTTTATCGCCGGACTCAAGCAATAAATAATCCACATCATCGAATCACCCATGACTCTACTGCCAAGGATATTCTTTAGTATCACGACCACAAATTATCCATACACTACAACAAGGACATTCGTGTATTCATTAATGGTCATGATCATGCCAACAACCTGTCCATCAATGCATTACGCGCCAACGATAACTTTTACCACATCATTTGTAACATTACGGCCATGATTACAATCAATAATCCCTCGTCATAATCATACCAAGTACATCTATGCACCACAAAAGCCATGATGACTTTCAACATAATATAAACAATGAGGATGATGACAATGATATAAGAATTCAATAAAACAAGTTCAAGAATTAATTTATCCAGAACTAATAATGTCCAAATTGTCAACACGATCTCGCTTGTAGAATAAAATTTAAGAATGATCGTAAGAATATTTCCATGAAAGATATCGGATGAAGCGAAAATATCAAGGATATTCTATTAATTTCATGGAGTATAGAAGTCAAAACTTTAACCAACCGAGTATAATAAAGAATGGAATAACAAAGAAATCACCACGCACGCGGTACTTGCATGTACGAAAGTTATTGAAACGGAATAATAATAACGGAACCAGTCGCAAAATTTGCAATCGATGAATGTTTCAATGTAATAATAAAGATTTTAACCAAATTCCGTGTAAAACACACGCATGTAATGTTTCAATGTAAATAATAATAAAGACGGAAACCGGTCCTATGTAAAAAACACACAAATGTGATGTTCCAATGTAATAATAGAAGAATATCACCAAGTATAGGGTATTCCACGTATACAAGTTATTCCAATGTAATAATAAGGAGTGGAATAATGTAAGTTCTCTTCATGAATATAAAAGACTAATATCCCTTACTGCTTTAGAAGAACCAAATAAAGAAGTAGTAAGAATGTATTACTTTTCTTCTTTCTCTCTATAGTTTCTCTCTCTAGAGTTTCAATGAATTCGTAAGAAATAATGAAGGAATGAACTTCTATTTATAGAAAGAATGAAATGCTGCAAGAATTAATTCATGAACTGGTCCGTATTGATTTATTTTAATCGGACGGTCCATACTTAAAGAAAATCTTTTAAATAAAATATAATATATTTTATATATAAAATCCATAATAATACTCCTTCCGTCCATTTATTTCAATCTATATATATATATATATATATATATATATATATATATATATTTATAATAATGCACCTTCCACCCACTTTTTTCAAACTTATCTATATATAATATCTATAATAAAACTCTTCCGTTCATTTTAATTTCCCCCACCCACCCACCCACCCACCCATCCGCCCACCCACCCACCTTCCACTAACAATATTATATATATATATATATATATATGTAAAACAAAAATAAGATAATTTCTCTACCGACATTTTTAAAATGGAAAGTGGGGGGTCCAAATAATAAGCAAAATTTACATCAAATAATTCATAAAATCCCTCAATATTTTTAACAACATTTATCATCATTATTATAATTCACAATATTAATCGACTGTGTCGTTTCTCATGAAAGAAGGGGCTTTCAAATAAGGATTTTTCCTATCATGCCAATTAATTAGGTGACCAAACCTCTCCTCGCGTAACTTCTAGACATCGTTAATATTGCAATTTATAATATTAATAACTCGCTATTTCAATTATTTATTTAATAATATATAAAATATCGATAATAATTGAATCAAATAACGTGAGATACTATGCAACAATTATCGAGGCAATAATTAAACAAAAGCCGGTGACTTCACGTAAGCATCAATAATCAATACCGTAGTGCTACTATGCAACCACGCATATTATCGTGATTTTTTACTACCGAAAGTAGTTCAACAAGATAAACGGTAAAACTTCCGCCGTTATTTTTATAAAAATATTTTTGTCGCTTTCTCGATCCGACAATAATTCCGCTAGGGGGTCCACCAATGATTGTGCCGCCGCATTTAATATTCCCCGACAAAAAAAATATTCCCTAATTAAACGAATATTTTATAACAACTTGCTTACTTTGCAAAATTTATAAATATTACCCACAACTATAACATTATATCAAATTTACTCCATAATATTCAAAAATAATATTTATAGAAAATTCATCTTTATTTATAAAAGTTGGGGTCTTATATATATTTTGTGAGTATTTAGATACTTGGTGAGTTGCTATTCATCGATTAAAGTTTCCTTCAAATAATATCCGATATCCAATTAGAAATCGCTTTTTTTGAGGTAAGGGATAAGTAAGGATTTTAAGGGTTGTTATGTTTTTCATTTCAGAATTTTTCCGACCTTCAAAAACTCGAAAAATTTAAAATGATAATTTGATGAGTTTTCTAGATTGTGTCCAAAATGGCGATTTTTGGATGTATAGATTATGAGTTATAAATTTTATGAGAAAAGACTATTTTAAAAGTAAACCCTTATAACTTTCAGTGGTTAACTCCAAAATTGGTGAAATTTTATTGGGGGAGTACATGTATATGATAGAAGTATACTCAGAAATTTTAATTTTTGGATAAAAGTATAATTTTGATAAATATCTAAATATTCTATAGCTTTTGGCCATTTGAAAATAGTAAATGATTTTTAAAAATTATGAGAAAAATATATATGTTCAATATGGGACTATATTCTACTAAATCTCGAGAAAAAGAAAATTTTTTGTACTGATTTGGTATTTTTCATGAAAATAGACTAGTTATGAGTAAATGAATTAAATATGTTATGTGAAGTAAGAAAATTGGAAAATAAGATTTTATGGCTTGAGAATCCTATATGAGGTATATGCAGATTTTTGATGAGGGTTTTGGTTATTGGGGATGAAATCTTATGAGTTTGGAATTTTAGGATGATTAAATGCATTATTTAGTAAAGTGTAAACAATTAAAATAAATTGTTTATAAGCTTAAGAAATTTTATTTCAATATCATTATACCAAATATTGGTATGGATTTTATCAGTAGAATTTCTACCGTTGTGTCCGTTTACTATTCATGGGTTACTATTCACGAGTTATTATTCATGCATAAAAATTAGTTTCTTTTTCTAACTAAATTATAGTTGAAAGTTATGAATATTACTCTCTAGATTAAATCTATATGTTGATTATATTATTTTTATTATCATATATAAAATTTTTATAACCCTAATGATGATATTAATTTCTCTTTGACTTGAGTGTAAAGATGGGTCGATTATTGGTACGATCACGACTATGGGTTCTCTTTTGGCCAAGAGTGCAAAGTTTAATTGTTGATTTGGTATGATCATTACTTATTGAATTTATAATTGAATATCTTTAGCTTAAGTGCAAAGGTGAAATGATCAACATGGTTATAATTATTGTTTATATAAATTCAAATGATTATATATTTCTTTGAGATATTAATATATTTGGCCCGTAGTGCAAATATGAATCTGTTGATGAATATATTTGGTCTGGTGAAAAAATATGAATCTGTTGAGGAATATCTTTTGGCCAGTGAGCAAAGATGAATTATTGATGAATATCTTTGGCCCGTAGTGCAAAGATGACTGTTGTTGAATATCTTTGCCCGTAGTGGTGCAAAGATGGTTCATAATGAATATCTTTGCCCAGAAAAGCAAAGATGAAATTGTTAGTATGATTATAAATAGGAACTGTGATTTGGTATAACCATGATCTTTGATGTTTTAGGTAAAGACATGTGATGAAAATTATCTTCGTCCTGGGTGCGAAGAGGAATTTAGAATCACAATTATGATTATGAGTTATTCATATAATTGTGAAAAGGAACAATTTGGTGTCAAGAGTCACAGTTGATATATATCTTTATGTAAGATGTCATGGTGACGTATACCCAAGTTGGTGTCAAGAGTCACAGCTGATATATATCTTTGTATCAAAACTCACAACATACGAAGTTGTTGTATTTTGCACGACAATTGTTGTAATAAAGTTGTAGTTGTTTTCATCATGTATTTGGCGACTCAAAATGGGTTGGATGGAATGGACCTATTTTGGGTTGTTGTCACAGAAATCCTTATCGAAAGCCCCTCTTCCCCGGGAACGACCGGTCAATTAATATTGTGAATTATAATAATGATGATGTATGTTGTTAAAAATATTGAGGGGATTTTTTTTTATGAAGTATTTGTTGTAAATTTTGTCATATTTTATGAACCCCCACCTACTCATTTTTCAAAATAATCAGGAGAAGTTATCTCAATTTTTGTATTATATATATATATATATATATATATTTAATTAGGTTACTTAAAGGTGAAAACCCAATTCACGGGTGGAGTGAATTTGGTAGAATGATGTTAATATATATATATATATATATATATATATTGATGATGTCGATAAAGGGGTGGGGGCCTTTAATTATTTTCAAAGAATGGCAAGCTTTATTTGGCAGATTATGGGATGCTTTTTCAAGCCTAGACATTAATTGGCCGGACTTTTACACTCACGCAAAGATTATCGACAACTTGTAAATTAGGATGCATTCTAATCGTCAAGGCTATTATATTGGCATGTGTTCATTTTTCTCATTACAACTCCTTGAAAATGAATAATGATACTTAGGAATCGTGAAGTTGTGTTGTTTCATCCAGAAATTTTAAAAAAATAACTGCTTAATGCATCTGCTTTTTAACAAGACTTCTTCCATTCTCCTATAAATAGAAGCTCATTCCTTCGTTATTTCTTACGAATTCACTGAAACTCTAGAGAGAGAAATTATAAAGAGAAAAAAGAAAAATATTCTGCTACTTCACTACTCCTATATATCCATATTCTTCTAAGGTAAGGGGTATTATTTCTTTTGTATTCATGAAGAGAACTGTTATTCCATTTTTTATTATTCTCATTAGATAACTCAGATACGCTGGCTACCTATACTTGGTGAAATTCTTCCGTTATTCAATTATTTATCATTATGTTGGAACATCCTGCCCGC
Organism: Panax quinquefolius; assembly: GCA_020205615.1. Lineage (NCBI taxonomy): Eukaryota > Viridiplantae > Streptophyta > Magnoliopsida > Apiales > Araliaceae > Panax > Panax quinquefolius. The sequence goes on along the minus strand of CM035172.1, from coordinate 39,398,890 downwards.
GCTTTACGCATTTACCTAGTTCCATTATTTATCATTCTGTTGAACATCATGTATACATGCTTTACGCACGACTGGTTCCGCTTCTTTATTATTCGCTTGAACTTCCGTATGTGCTTTTTACGCATGACCCGGTTCCATTATTTATTATTCTGCTTGAAAATCCTCGCCTGCAAGCGTTTACGCACGACCGGGTTCCGTTATTCATTATTCTCGTTGGAATAACTCGTCTGCAAGGCCTATCGCATGCCCGGTGATTTCTTTTGTTATTCCATTCTTTATTATACTTTGTTGATTAAAGTTTTGACTTCTATACTCTATGAAATTAGTGGAATATCCTCGATATTTGCGCTTCATCCAAAGATCTTTCATAGAAATATTCTTCCGAGCATTCTTGAATTTTACACCACAAAGCAAGATCATGTCGATAATTTGGACGTTATCGGTTCCTCGGATAAATTAATTCTTGAACTTGTTTTATTGAATTCTATATCATTGTCTTCATCCTCATGTTTATATTCATTGAAAATCATTTGTGGCTTGTAGTGCATAGATGGACTTGGTATGATTATAACCATGGATCCTTCTGGGGATAATCATTTAATCGTAAATGTTACAAATGATGTGATAAAAGTCCTCATCGTCTGTAGTGCATTGATGGATAGTTGTTGGTATGATCATGACCATCGATGAAAACACAAATATCCTTAGCCTTCAGAGTGTATTTAATAATTTATGGTTGTGATACTAATGAATATCCTCGGCCTTAGTGCGGGGATGATGTGGATTATTTATTGTCGAGTCTCCGCGATAAAAGTATTGAAAACCTTTTAAATCATAGAAGATAGTAGATTTTATTCTCTACTTGACTCTTCTAATGGATTTTTTGTTCCACCGCAGCTTAACTTTGATGTTTGTTATATTTTATCGCTTTAACAATCGTTGAAGGCTAATGATAATTTTTTTTCTCGCATTATCTTAGCCGTAATATTTCTTACTTGCTAGTTGAGCTCACCCTTTTGCTTTCATTGTTCTCTTCGTGAAATGAGAACGTAGCAGGACTAGTCGTGGAACTGGAGTGATTGGGTCCGTATGATAATGATTAGTAGTCCTCACTATTCTATGAAATAGAGTGATAATAAATGTATTGAGGACTTATTTTGAGTTTGAATACTTGCCTAGAAAACAATATTTGTATTAAAACTCACATTTCGTATGTCAGATATTTAAGGTTGTATTTGTATTCTATACCATGTATTTGGCACTTCGTAATAGGTGATGTATACCTATTTTGGGGGCGCCACATATATATCTCCCGGTGGTGTAATCCCCATGATCCGGATTGTGTAATCGCTCACTTCTAGGATAAGGCTCATTTATATCTTCATGTAACATGATTATGTAAATCATCTATAAATAAAGATACATGATCACCATCGTTTGTGTGTGTGACTTAACAACATTAAGACCACTTGTATGTTTATGGTATCAGAGCAATAAACTTATCAATCTTCCATCACAATGTCTTCTTCCTCTGCCTCATCTCATGCAACAGACCTCAACCCAAATTCGCACGCAGCCTTCCCTATTATTCCACCCATGACCAATTTTTTAATTTCCCATAAGCTTGGTCCTACAAACTACCTTATGTGGCGAGCCCAAATATTACCTTTTCTCAAGAGTCATTCCTTGTACAAGTTTTTCTCCCAAGATCATCCTGCTCCACCTCAAACCATTACTGCTCTTCATAACCCCACACCACGGCTAACCCTTTATTTGTTATTTGGAGTACCCAAGATCAAGCTGTCATGAGCTTATTGATTGTTTGTCTGCTTGAGGAGATTGTGTCGTTGATCATTGATGCCACTACTTCCCATCAGATTTGGAGTATCCTGTATCGGACTTTTGCATCTTCTTCCAATACCCTCATACTACACCTCTGCCTACCCTTCTCTGTCTTTGGCTCCACACAATTGGATTCCAAATACGGGTGCCACACATCATGCCACGCCTTAACTTGGAGCTCTCCATACTGCTACTGAATACTCTGGCAGTGATCAATTACTAGTGGGCAATGGTAAAGGTTTGCTTATTAAACATGTTGGGTCCTCTAATTTGAATACTAGCTATATCTCGTCCATGCAAACTGACTAACATTCTTCATGTCCCTGCTCTTCATAAATCTCTCATGTCTGTTTAAAATTTCTCTACTGATAATGATGCTTATTTTGAATTCCATCCTAACCACTTTGTTGTTAAGGATCGCACCACGGGGGACCCTCTACTTTCAAACCGGAGTAATCAAGGATTGTACCAGTTTTCAAATTCTTCCCCAGCTTTCCCTCGGTTTTTTCATGCGTAAAAAACGCTCATGTACAATTAGCACTCTCGTTGGGTCACCCATACGAACGTGTACTCAAGACTATTATTTATAAATTTTCCTTGCCTTGTTCTAATAGGGACTTTTAATAATGTTTCATCTTTGTCATTCAATTAGACAAGTCTTCTAAGTCACATTTCCTTTATCAAATAAAACAATTATTCTAAACTTCAATTGCTTTTTAGTGATGTTTGGGGACATTACCCATGTTTGTCTAGTGAGGGTCATCAATATTTTATTTTATTCGTGGATGCTTGTACAAGATTCACATGGTATTTTCCGATCTTTCAAAAAACTGAAGTTTATTCCGTCTTCAAAAAATTCAAGGTGCTTGTTGAAAATCAATTTGATACAAAAATAAAAGAATTCCAAACTGATTGGGGAGGAGAGTACATAACACTTCATACATTCTTTGAAAAATATGGTATTTTGCATCGATTATTTTGTCCGCATACACATGAACAAAATGGCCTAGTTGAGCGATGAAATAGACATATTGTGGAAACTGGCTTATCTCTTATGGCGCATGCATCCATACCATCAAAATTTTGGCATTTTGCTTTTGATACGGTGATTTATTTGATAAATCGAATGCCCTATTCAGTTCTTCCTAATATTTCCCCTTTCCAATGTCTCTTCAACAGAGTTCCACATTATCTAAATTTAAAAACATTTGGTTATTTATGTTTTCCATATCTTCATCCCTATAATCGCTATAAGGTCCAATATCGTTCATCTCCCTGCCTTTTCTTAGGGTACATCAATCTTGATGTTGGTTATCGATGCTTAGATTTACAAACACAAAGGTTCTATATTTCAAGGCATGTAAAATTTAATGAAAATAATTCTCCTCAAGTCTACTCTTCAGTGTGCATAACTCTTTGGATGTTTCACATATGCATACAACCTTTGCTCCTTGGTTACACTTTCTATGGCTGACCGAAACCTCACGTTCTATACCTTCCATTCCATCCCCAACATCACTAGCAATACCGTCTCTCCAAAATGCTCCCACTCCTTCTATCATATCCCCTCCGGTTGATCCTTCCACTTCTATACCTTCTACACCACCCTCACTGTCACCACTGTGTTCCTCTTCACCACTCCATCCGACCAGCACCTTAAATGAACCGTGCACACCACCTTCTCATACTAGCGGTATTGACCTCATTGTTGACCTTTGACACACAACTCCACCTCCTACTCGGCCTCATACTCGTAGCATGGGTCCTCCCCCAACACTTCTAATGATTTCCACATCTAAAATACTTGAACCATCATCCTTTACTAGTGCAAATCTGTCACCACAGTGGCGTAAAGCCATGTCCCAAGAAATTGATGCACCTAATGAAAAATGGCACTTGGACACTTGTTCCATTTCATCACAAGCATGAATGTTGTTGGTTGTAAATGGGTGTTCAAACCCGAAATGGAAAGCTAATGGCGATATTGAACGCCATAAGCTGCTTTGGTCGCCAAAGGATTTCATCAAGAACACGGTGTTGATTATGACGAGACATTCAAATTTCAGGTGAAATCGCCTACCATTCGACTTTATTCTCTCACTTCTTGCTATATCTTACTTCTTGCCTATACGCCAACTAGACCTCTACAATGCATTTCTTAATGGGAACTTACATGAAACCGTCCACATGGTTCAACCTCCGTGCTTTCGGATCCAACCAAACCAAATCATGTCTGCCTGCTCAAAAAGACGCTTTATGGCCTCAAGCAAGCACCTCGTGCGTGGTATTACGTGTTTATCAACTTTTTCTTACCAAGCGAGGCTTCCATTCTACCAAATGTGATACCTCCTCTTCATTTTCAACAAAGATGATATTCACTTATATATTTTAGTGTATGTTGATGATATAATTATCATCGGTTCGAAAAGGTCATTATTAACAACTTGATTTCATCCTAAGCCAGAATTTGCCCTCGAGGACTTGGGTCCTTTGAATTTTTTTTCGGGTTTGGGAAGTTCATTATTCTCTCTTCGTTTATTTATTTCGCAAAAGCGCTACATTGATGATCTTGTGGCTAAGGCTGGTATGCACAATACTATTCCTGTTGCAATGCCACTGCCCCCTTTAACACCCTTGACAAAGTCTGATGGCCCATTGTTTCTTGATACAACCAAGTACCGCCAACTTGTTGGGGCACTGCAATACATACTCCTTACACGGCTTGAACTTTCCTTTGTTAAGACCTCTTGTACGTTTAACGCCGAGAATAATTTTCACTTTCTCTTTCCAAGCAGTAAAATTAGTCACATTAAAAGCTTCAACTCCAAAGAGATACCCAGAAATACTAGTTAGAGTCAATGCTGAAATATAATCAATCTCATAAGCATGCTTACAAAAAATTAAAAGAAATCCACAATGTATAATAATAATTAATCATAATAAAACCGACTGTAGGGCAAGCAGTTAGTTACATAAAATCTATTTACAACATCCAAAAATAGATTTTATTGAAATGTTGGAACTGAAAATGGGTCTAATGAGATTGATGTGGGAAGCCTTGGGGCGACCTGGGTCTGATATGAGGAGAGTCGGTGATGGACATAATAGTACCATCGATAACATCCAATTTGAACAAATAAATAGAGCAATAACGAATAAATCCAGATCGAAAAACACAACAGATCTGAACGCATCCTCTTCCAAACCGAGATGAAATCAGTTCAAGATCTGAGAACTAAAATAAGTTCAAGATCTGAGAAAATGGAAAGGTGAATAGGGAGAAACCCCACAATCTAAAAGCCCACGCTTTTCCGGCGAATCCCACCACCGTCTCCGTCAACATCGCCGCCGAGAATCAAAGTGGGTTTGAAGCCTTGTCAAAAACCGGAGATTTGTTTAACTTTGATGAAGCCTCTTCATTTTTTTCCATGGCTAAACAAAGATAAAGAAGAAGGGCTATTTTGGACATTTAACAAGATTGTTTTGATCATTACACCTCCTTCTCACGCTTTTGGCGTCCCGATATACACGCATGCTTAAGTTGACGAAAAAATGTGATTTTTTCACTTTAACTCAAAAAGTCGGGAGTTTAAATGTAGCTTTCATCGACTACAAGTGCCACAAGTTTTAAACGCCCAAACCCCAAAAGCATTCATCTGAACTTAACCCTAAATTAAAAGGTAATCATAAAAAATATTAAACATCACGCATCAGAAGATGAATCATGTATCATGCAGCATGCCAAGATAATTAAGCACTCAAATTGCCTTTCCCTAACTTGGCTGCAACTTATAATCTTTATTGTTCTGACAGAGTTTCTCGTTTTGATGACATATATACATGTTGTCTTTAGCCCGACTAACTGATTGATGCAACTGGGTCCGACCTGATCGAGAAAAAATTAAGCAGGCGTGGGAAGCGGATATATATATATATATATATATATATATATATATATAGGTTTCTCATTTCGATGACATATTTATTAATTACTACCGCACAACAACTCAAATTGCCTTTCCCTAACTTGGCGGCAAGTTATAATCTTTCAAACCTGATCTAGAAGGAATTAAGCAGGCATGGGCAGCAGATATATAATATATATATAATCAGTGTAACTCCAAAACTGGAGTCTCCCGCAGGCACTGATGCCTTTTCCATTCAAAATGACTAAAAAAAAGTCTCAAAAGTTTAACGCAATCCAAACAATTAAACTTGTGCGCTATATATGATCAAAACTGACGGAAATATATTAACCCTTTTGTATCACAAAAACTTTAATTTACATTTTTAAAGTTTACAAATATTAAGGATGTAAGAATTTATTCGGTAAGAAATGGTGATATGATACTATAATTATGATACCAAATTTGATACGTACTATAATTAGGATACCAAACTTGATAATATTGTGTTATTTTATCCACTATCACTAAAATAAATAACATTTGAAGTCATTTGTGACTTCTTTTTTGAAAATCAATGTGAGTTTATTTGATTTTAGTAGTAAACATTTTAAGTTAATTAAAAAATATTACTAATTATAAATTTATCACTTTCTAAAACTTAAATAAATTTAGGTTAATTTTATATTTTCAGAAATAGGTGTATTTTAGTTTGTCTAATATACCTAAAAGCAAAAAGCTACTCAACGTGGGTGCTAGGCTGCTAGGATTTAAAATTACGGAGGGCAGCAATTAATAATATAAGTACGTATTATGTAATTAGTGTAGCTTCAAAACTAGGATGTGGCTTTATATGTCATTAAAACTGAGGAGGTTTATTTTGATTATGACATAACTGGATCCAATTTTTGCCTCAGGTTATATCTTATTATCTTATTCACTGTCTTCTGTTTTACACAGTTCTCCAAAACAGGTGTCCCTCATATAAACCAGGACCCATTGATGTCGAGCATCAGATAATATCTCTCTAGGAGTGACTCCATCGATTGTCTCGGTGTCACTCATGCACTTCTTATCTTTAATATTTTGAAATAAGATTATTTTTGTAGTGCGGATATACTACGTAACTTATGAAACTTAAATTGATGAACATTTTTCTAAACTTAGACATAATTAATCTTGGCCAAATTTAACTTCCAAGTAATCAAAATTTGAGAAATTTTTTGTCTTAACAGTAAAAATAAGAATAAAAAAGTATGAAAGCAAGATGCTTCTTTACCTCTCCTTCAAATCATTCAAAATTAGGGAATTAAAAATTATGTTTGAAATCTTGACCAAGGACCCATTTATGACTATTCAAGTACAATACATATGCACATCACTAAATTCCCGCACTATATAAACCAAACGTCCCTAGCTTGCTTTCAATATCAAACCAAACCATCATAAATCCTACAACATGAATTCCCTAAGCATGAGCCTATCTGCCTTTTCCTTATTTTATGTTCTCTTCCTAAACCCTACTTTGGCTTTTACAAACTTGTGACTATCCCGCCATCTTTAACTTCGGAGACTCCAATTCGGACACCGGTGCAATTTCAGCTGCATTTTCCTGGTCAGTCCCACCCAATGGCCAATCCTTCTTCGACAGGCCAGCAGGACGATACTCTGATGGCCGTCTCATGATCGATTTCTTGGGTACTTACCATCACCATTTTTGTTTATGGTATATACATAATAGAGAGAACGATTCATTAATTAATATTAGATGTCATCTAATTTCAGGGATTAGATCTATAAGATATTTTGACTACAAGTGTAGTACAAAACACCTTTCAAAAGTCCAACCCTGAAGGTTAGATGACATCTAACAATATATGTAATTATATTTGTGTGTATATATATACATATTCATCATTTTTATTTTTTTGTTAAATATTTATAAATAGAATGATTCACAACTAACGTTAGATGTCATCTAATATTTGGAGGCTGACATGTAACTTTTTAGATTATATTTTGAAAATATTTTTGCACTATCAGTAGTGTAGTACAAAATACCTTTCAGGGTCTAATCGCAAAAGGTCAGATGACACTTAAAGTTAATTGTGGATCGGATCACTAACTTATTTGTGTGTATATATATATATATATATCAATTGTGCATATGTACTATATTTGTTAGTTATGCATTTATATAGCCGTGTAGCACATAGGTGCATTAAAGAATAACAAAAAGGTTATGGTATTTCATGGTATTTGTCCCAGCGATATGACTTGCCTCATGATTTTTATGAGATCGAGAATTCGATTCTTGGTGGCAATAAAGAGAGAGAGAGAGAGAGAGTAAGGAAAGAGAGTTTGTGTCAATATAGCAAAATAAATAAATAAATAAATAAAAAGGTTATGGTATATAGATTCAATATTTTCTATAATTTAAACAAAAAGTTGACAACTTTAAATTCGTGGAATTGAAATTAACCATGCACATATATGTACGTACTTGCATGAATACTGATTTATTAAATTTTGGTGCTTCAGCTAAAAGCTTAGGGAAACCATTCCTCAGCCCTTACCTAAACTCCTTGGGTTCAGACTTCAGTTATGGTGCCAATTTTGCCAACTCAGCAGCTACAATCACACCACCTAAGAATTACATGCTACCCAATTACAGACCGCCACATGGATGGAGTCCTTTTACCTTTATATTCAGTACTTGCAATTCCAAGAATTCATAGAAAGATCACAAATAATCAGAAGAGAAGGTAATTTTTTTGTATGTGTATATATATAATTCATAATTTATCCGCTCAATCCTTTAATTTATATTTTTATAATTTTATAAGTTAATCATTACAATATATATCTTATTGCATGCAGATGCAAGGTTTAAGGATTTTCTGCCAAAGAAAGAATATTTTTCGAAAGCCTTATATACTATTGATATTGGTCAAAATGATCTTGGCATGGGATTCTTTACAAATATGTCTATAGAGGCAGTGAATGCATCTGTACCAGATATGATCAACCGGCTCTCGGAGCATATTAAGGTAATTCTTGTTAAAATTGATATTCTCATGAAAAAAATTCTTCCATTGTTTTTCTAATTATAGTTAAAATTGATCATATATATCATATGTCAATAAAACATATTAACAAGAATATGAAAAATGCATGTGGTGTTTGCAGAATATATACAACTTCGGAGCCAGAACATTTTGGATACACAACACCGGACCGATAGGCTGTCTTCCTTATATTTTAACACATTTTCCGGTCAGAAAAGACCAAACAGACAGTGCTGGTTGCGCAAAGCCTTATAATGAAGTCTCTCAATATTTCAATATCAAGTTGAAGGAGGCCATTGCTCAACTCCGCAAGGACCTTCCCTTAGCTGCAATCACACACGTAGATATCTACTCTGCCAAATATTCTCTTTACAAGGAACCCAAAAAATACGGTATATATTCCAACCCTATTTTTATTTAAATATCAAGTTTTAGAATATACACGTACAAAAATTATAAACTTCATAATAAAGAATTCTCAAGACAAATCATGGTTCAAAATTTCTACACACCAGAAATCTTATTCCGTGCATAAGAGCACAAATGATTCAGATTTTCAATTCTTCTGCTTACTAGCGGATAGCACAAATTTTATTATAAAAAAAATTCAACCGTCTATTTCTTCTTTTTCCTACCAAAGATGTGTTTTTCCGAAATATTTATGATAGATCATTCTCCACACACACACACACACACACACACATATATATATATATATATATATATATGAATTCATAGATATATTTATTTACATATCATGACTTAGATTTTGTGTTTAAAACTTGCAGGATTCAAGAATTATCTTGTAACTTGCTGTGGTTATGGAGGAAAATATAATTTTGGGGATGTTTTTTGTGGACAAGGCACTGTTACTGTAAATGGCACGCAAGTTCCGGTGGGAGCATGTGAAAGGCCTCAGGAACGATTAAGCTGGGATGGAATTCACTTCACGGAGGCAGCTGACAAGATTGTATACGAGAAAATAGCATCCGGAGAATTTTCTGATCCTCCCAATGTTAAACCTAACATGGCATGTCACAAATTCTGAAAATAAGAAATATAATTAGGGTGGGATATATATTGCCACTAGGGCCACCCCATAGAATAAATATCCTACTAATAATTTGTTTGTTTTAGAAATCCATAGCCTTGCGGCTTTTTCATTTTACATGTTCTTTTATGTACTAGAAATAAAGTTGTTTATATTATTTAAACAAATATTGGTCGATTACACTTTACAACTTAATATATATACATTTTGGATATTGTTTGTACTTCTTTTTATTAACTTGCTCCAGTTTTTATGAAGTTTAAAATTTGTCAAATTTTTGTATAAAGCTATAGAGAAATGTTACATCATAAAAAAATATCTCAAATAATATGTAAATGATATATTGGTTAGGTAAATCTATTGTGATTGGTTATGTTATAAAGTATTTGTATTAAAATATTAAATTTCATTTTATTTGAGACAAAACAGAGACCAAAATTTTAAAAACTCTAATACTAAGACAATTGAATACTATATTTAATTTAATTACTCATATATGTCTTATATGAAGAAAATGAAGGGGAAATGACCTATTTTGTCTGTATCAATCTAACTACTCGGACTACTTGTCTATGTACATGAGGACCATTCAGTATGGAATTATTGTCCATTTCGTGGATGTTTGTGGGGACTTCTAGGCCCAGCTTGATTTCAAAAGAGTTTTAGAAACAAACTAATTTCAAGAAGAAAAAAATAATAAGATCCAAATATGAGCATTAAAAATAGTTCGAATAAAAATATGGGTAGAATCTGAGTAAAGTTATACTCGACTCATTTAAGATTGATCAAACTACTCGAATTCTTGATTGTGATTTGATACATACTTGATTGATACATATTCGATTAAATGCTCGATACATTCTCTTATAATATATACAAATTTAAATCAAATTAGGATAATTAATTATTATTATTTTGTTTTGTTTTTAATTTTAATTGTGATTTTATATTTGTAAAGTATAATAGTAAATATATTTTCTCATTTTCTAAGTAAAATAACAAATTAAATTTATAATTATATTTATTATAAAACTAGTTATAATGTAGAGATTCAAATTTGACCTTAAATTTGAAGCTCGCTAGTAGTTTGAATATAATTTGATCCGAATGATTGAATTCGAGTAATAAATATTCGAGTCGAGTCGAATCTGAGTAAATTTTTTTTAAATATAATTCGCATACGAGTCAACTTCGAGTACGAATTTATTATTTCGAGTCGAATTCGAGCAACTTTCTGTTCGTTTCAATTCGACTCGTTTACATGTTCATCCCCATAAAACAACTTATCTAATTCTTTAGACACGATAAACAAGAGAAAAAGAGAGGGAGAAGAAAAAAAGTTGAAGAGTTTTATTGGGATAAAGAGAGAGAAAGACTTTAAAGAACAAAAAATTAGGCAGAGTAATGAGGGGTATTTTTTGAAAAATTGTGATCAATTCTCTTAAATTAGAACAAACATCAAATAAGTAGGGACAAATGAGAAATACTAAAATGTCCTATATTAAGGGACGGAGAGAGTATATGATTTACAATAGGGTTGTTATAGATTGGAGATCTGTAAAAAGAAAGTGTTTTTTTAATCATTAATCTTCCTCTCTTTTTTCGTAGCAAGCTCTAAAATTTTAATTTTGGTCGCATCAAGGGATTTACTACGTTGAAATTTATTTTATATGATTTTATCAATTTGAGTTCATCCTAACTTAAGTTATGTTCAATAACTAATTTTAAGTCTTGAAATTAGAATTTAGCACTAAATATAAGACCCAACTTTTATAAAATAAAAATATTTAATTTTCTTTATAATTGTTATTTTAATCAATAAATGGTTATATTGATAAAAAATAAAAGTTAATTGATGATATGTAAAATTATAAAAGTATATCGAGTAATATTAGCTTCTATAGGGAATATTCATTATGTCGAAAAATATTCTTTTTGTTGAGAATATTAGATAAAGTATGACGACGTCGAAATAACCAATCATTGGTGGATCCTAGAACAAAATATTGTTGGGTGCAAAAAAATGACATAAATAACTTTTTTATTAAAATTTTTGTCAACGATACTATCATTTTTAATCATTTAAATATTCGGTGATAAATGTATAGTAGAAGACGAGGTATTCTATGAAGGGCACAAGACATTGTGATAGTATCACATGGTATTGCACATTACTTCATATTATTGATTCAATAATTATTACGGTAGTAATTACACAATATTTAATATTATTAAATTAATAATTATCATGACACGAAAGAATCTCATATTATTAGGCCAAGAAATATTATTGACAATGTCTAGGAAATTATGTCAAGAAAATGGTTATTTAATTATGGCGTCGTTTATACTGAAATGCCCTTCTTTCCTAAGAATGATCTCGGTTGTCAATATTATAATTTTATAATAATTATACTCATAAGAAATTAGTGAACATCACCAATCCATAGCTAAAGCACATGGATTTAGGGATGTCACAATAATTGTCACAACATCTCATATTATTGAACCAATAATTGACATTGTAGCAAGGGTAATAATGGAAAGTTACATAAATGAAAGTCACGGGTATTAAGTAGTTAGGTTAATTTCATTATTTGAAGAACGGTAATATCTCGTGATATTAATACATTAAGTCAATAATATAAAAGACTTAATAATATAATTAAATATAATGATAATGGAAAATTCTTTTTTGATAATGGATTAATCTTTTGAATAAATAATGATAATGAAATAATCTTTTGATAATGAATTTATATTTTGAATAAATATTGATAATGGAATATTCTTTTTGAATAAGTAAAGATAATGGATGAAAATGGGTAATCATTTAATAATGATAATGGATGAATAATATATTTATAAAATGTTGAATATTTTGGTTATAAATAAAAAGGCTTAACATAATGAAATTCACAACTTTCTTGCTTATACTTCCTTCCACACTCTAAAATTTTGTTAGTGTAAATTCTCTCTAAGTGTGTTCGCTCATCTTGAGTATTTGTGAAGATCAATAAGAGTACAAGTATTATTCAAGCAAGTTTTTCTATAAAAGTTGGTCAAACACCCACGCGCATCACACGGTGTTTATAATTCTTTCTTTAGAAGAGATATTTTGAAAACCTTCATTTGGAAGATTTTATTTTGAAATATAATTTTGAAACTTATCCTATACACTACATAAATTTATACTATATAGTCAATTTTGATAATTTCATAATATACGAGTTAGTATACAACATATGTGATAGTTTACTAATTAAATTATACATATATTTAGGTTGATAAATTTCATGAAAAGTAACATCTAATCATTTGTTAATTAATTGAGGTAAGTGATAATATCATTTTCTTTTATACTTCTAAATCTAACTTACTATGGTAAGTATTGCTTTCTATAATTCTTGAAATGGTTAGAAATTCCTTTGAGATTTGGCTTCATTTAATATCATTTCACTTGAACTTTTTATTTACTCCGAACCTTCTTATTAAATTTCAATCATTATCTTTGAAATACTTAATTTTGAATATCATTCTTGAATTTGACTCCACATTTTGGTTATCATGTTGACAATTTTAACATTATTGGACTCTTAACAAATTAAATGTAAAATCTCGAATGCTTTTTTTTTTTTATCTTATTATGCTTACAACTTTTGTTATCCTTTATATCACTATTGTTAAAATCAAGTTATTGTGAATATCTTTGGTCTAGGTGCAAAAATAATATAATTGGTGAATGTCTTTGGCATGTATGGAAAAGACACATGGTAAAAAGTTCTCTTTGGCTCGTAGTGCAAAGATGGATTGTTTATTGGCATGATCATGACCATTGGTGTTACAATTGACTATATTTGGTCCGTAGTGCAAAGATGAACTGTTGATTTGCATGATTATGATTAGAAACTATTAGTTGGTGTTATATATAGGGAAAAAATATTAATGGTGAACTTTTGAATTGGAGAAGATTATGAACATCATGATCTATTTTACTCTCCTAATTGATTGTTATTTTCGCTGCAGTTGTTGATCTAAAATTTGTTGTCTATTATATTCTATAAGATTTTTCATTGTTGAAAGCTAAGGATAATCTATTATTCATTATCTTAGTCATGATATTCTTTACTGGACTATTTGAGCTCACCCTTTTCCTTTTTGTTTCATTGTTCTTCTCAACGCAAATGAGAGTGTGGCATAGACTAACCGGGGTGTGGAGTGATGGTCAGAAATAATTACTATAGTAGTCTTCACCATATTGTAAAATAGTGTGTCAATAGTTATGTTGATAACTTGTAATATGTGTTGTTGTATCTTATACAACATTGTAATAATTTGGGTGTGGATATTGTCGTTGTAGACACTCAACATTTTTCATTCCTGTTACTAACCATGCATGAGGGTAGAATCATCTTTAATCTTTCGGAGACAACCTCGGGAGATTAAATCATCAAATTCAAACCCCGTAGACAACCCTGGGAGATCAAATCAAACCAACCTCAGAGACAACGCCGAGGACTATCAAAAGACAGCGGCAGTCCAATCATGGAAACAACCTTGAGAAAAGACACCTACAACTACATCAAGCTCGGAACCGACCAGGGAGGGGCAAAATAGTAATTTTGCTAACTCAACATCAATTCAGCGCAAATAATTATAAATAAATTCATTCAAAACTACAACATCAAACCCGAGTGAAAACAACACAAGGCAGGTCAACGGATGGACTACGAAGACTCAAAGATCTAGTCATGGACCCATCTGACCGGATTCAGAAAATATCAAATCCCATGTCATTGTGTATCTCTCTTCAAGGGCTTTCCGGAAAGGTATATCACGCCTCCATCGGATTCTCTGGATTGAAGTTATGAAGGTTCGAGCAGACTACGCGTTGGCCCGAGTGCACGTACTTCGAGACAACGGACCCACGAGGCCCAGGCCCATCCCGAGAAGTCGCAGGTAGACCCGCGACTGCCATGTGTAGACCCGCGGCTACTTTGGTCTATAAATAAGACCCCTCATTAGCCAAAAAGAAAAAGAAAAAAGGAGAAAAAGAGAGAAAACTATGTCTATTTCAGCTCTTAACCCCTTTTATAGTGTTCGAAACTTCAATATTCTTCTTCTAAATACTTGTATACATATATACTACAACATATCAAATTTTAACCGGTGGAAAACTGAGTGTTAAAGCTCCAAAAGCAGTCTGAAGCCTTCTTTGCATCACACTGTAGGATTTTTTCAGATTTGAAGCTTTCTTTTGCTTTGATATATATATATATATATATATATATATATGTCAAACTCGGATTTTACTACTTTATTGTGACAACCCCAAAACATGTCCAATCCACCCAACCTATTCTGAGTCGCTAAATACATGGTACAGAAAACAACTACAACTTTATTACAACAATTGTCATGCAAAATACAACAACACATATGCTGTGAGTTTTGATTCAAATATATACCAAATATGACTCTCATCTCAAATTTCGATAAGACGTCACAATGGCACCTTACATAAAGGTATAGTCAAAACCGCTTTTAGAAATTAGAATCTTTGAAAGTGCTCAAGAAACCTTCGTACATGGGAGGTCATGTGTCTAGGGTTATAATAGATATCATACGGCCATAGAATTATCCTTGGTCAATCTAATAGACCACAAAGAAAAACGAGAAGATTACTATCATATTCTTTCCAATGGTGAGTCTTCTCTTGACATATCATTATCTCCACTATCTCTAATTGAGAATTATACTTCAAACAAACACCAAGATCATATAGGTAGTTCAAGTATATACTCAAGAAGTGGATGTGCACAACCCACGCCTTATGATGACACGAGGTTGTATGTCTTTAGACATCTTGTATGATAGTAGAAGCAAAAACACCTTCCAACGCTGGGTTCGCTTTCACCCTATTTGATTCACCAAATATAACTACTAAATGATGACCACCGCTCCATTCCCCGTTACCCCCCGCTTTCAATTCAAAATACACCTCATATTACCTGAAATGAATTGTGAAATAGAAGGGTGAACACAACTAGCCCAGTAAAGAATATCATGACTAAAGATAATTAAATTATCAATAGCCTTCATCAGTAATAAATCAAAGATTTAGAACATATGATAGATGATAAAACTTTTCAACCATAGTTGCAGCGGAACGAGCAATCCATTAAAAGTGTCAAATAGACCATAAAGTCTATATCTTCTCCATGTTAAAAATCCACCAACAATGTTTTATCCTCAGAACATCAATCATCATTCGTCCACAATTATATGAATAACTCATAATCATAATTGTGGTTCTAAATTCCTCTTTTCATCCAGGACGAAGATAATTTTCATCACCTATCTTTACCTGAAACATCAAAGATCATGGTTATACCAAATCACAGTTCTTGCTTTATAATCATACTAATAATTTCATCTTTGCACTACTACCAAAGATATTCATCAATGCACCATCTTTGCACTACATGCCAAAGATATTCAACAACAGTCATCTTCGCACTCACAGCCAAAGATATTCATCAATGTACCATCTTTTACACTGAGCCAAAAGATATTCAACAACAAGTCATCTTTTGCACTACGGGCCAAAGATATTCATTAACAATTCATATTTTTGCACTACAAAGCCAAATATATTAACATCTCAAAGAAATATATAATCATTTCAGAATTTATATAAACAATAATTATAAACATGTTGATCATTTCACCTTTGCACTTAAGCTAAAGATATTCAATTATAAATTCAATGGTCATGATCATACCAGTCAACAATTCAACTTTGCACTACTGGCCAAAGGGAACCTATAGTCATGATCATACCAAAAATCTACCTATCTTTACACTCAAGTCAAAGAGAAATATCATCATTAGGGTTATAAAAATGTTATATATAATAGTAAAATCAATATAATCAAAACATCTAGATTTAATCTCAATAATAATATTCATAAATCAACGATAATTTGGACAGAAAAAGAAACCAATTTTGTCGTGAATAGTACCCGTGAATAGTAACTCATGAATAGTAACTCGTGAATAGTAACCCCGACATGAAAAAGGTAGAAATTCCACAATAAAATCCATACCAATATTCCGGTATAATGATATTGAAAGAATAAAATTTCTTAAACTTATAAATAATTTTTTTTAATTGTTTACACTTTACTAAATAATGTATTTAATCATCATAAAATGCCAAACTCTTAAGATTTCATCACCAATAACCAAAACCCTCATCAAAAAACTGCATATAACTCATATATGATTCTCAAGCCATAAAATCATATTTTTCAATTTTCTTACTTCACATAACATATTTAATTCATTTACTCATAACTATACCATTTTCATGAAAAATACAAAATTAGTTCCACAAATATTTGTTTTCTGGTATTTAACAGAATATAGTCCCATATTGAACATATATTTTTTTCAAAATTTTTAAAATTCATTTACTATTTTTCATATGGCCAAAACTGCCGAATATTTAGACATTTATCATAAATTGTACTTTTATCCAAAAATTTTGAAATTCACAGAGTACACTGATATTATATAGATGTACTCCCAATAAAAATTTTATCAATTTTGGAGTTAACCATAAGGAGTTATAAGCGGTTACTTTTAAAATAGTTTTTCTCATAAAATTCACAACTCTTAATCTATACATCCAAAAATCACCATTTTTGGACACAATCAATAAAACTCATCAAAATATCATTTCTAACTTTTCTAGAATTTTTGAAGGTCTGAAAAGTTACGAAACATGAAAAACATAACAACCCTTAAAATCCTTTACTATCCCTTACCTCAAAAGAGAAGTACTTCTAACTTGAATATCGGATATAACGCTGAACGAACTTGCGCCGTATAGCAACACTCAAGATATCTAAATACTCACAAAAATATGCTTGATAATATAGAGAGAAAGAAAACTTGTTTCTAGTGTGATTTTTAATTCTAACTTAGCCCTCTATTTATAGGAAAATGTTAAAGACATCAAGCAGACTTGACTTCTTGCACCGATGGCTTTTACTACTACTATTCCACCCACCAAAAATCAGCCATCTTCCCCAATAACCAAAAGTGTGGCCCACCCATTTCTAGAATTTTCCACCAAAATTATTTATAAACCTAATTTCCGAATCAGTCACCTCTTAAAATTCATAACAAATTATACGTTCATTTTTAACAGTTCAAAATTTGTGGACATATGCTCAACTTATATATGTATAACATATCCAAAAATCACAATGATCCAACGGTCAGATTAAAATTATAACTCATGCAATAGAGCTTTAAGAACACCGATTTGATTTTTTAATACCTCCAATCTGACAAAATACTGATAAAATACATCAACCTTAATTCCTTCATTTATAACCACATAAATAAATCCATCATTTATATCCACATCAAATAAATATTTCCTTATCATATAAATCAATAATTAATTATTCACAAATAATATTAC
This sequence comes from Panax quinquefolius, assembly GCA_020205615.1. NCBI lineage: Eukaryota > Viridiplantae > Streptophyta > Magnoliopsida > Apiales > Araliaceae > Panax > Panax quinquefolius. The sequence continues at coordinate 39,380,527 of CM035172.1, read as the reverse complement.
AGAATCACAATTATGACAACCAGGCCGTTCCTAGGAAAGAGGGCTTTCCAATAAGGATTTCTCCTTACTGGCGCGCAATTAGGTGACCAAACCTCTCCTTGACAGAACTTTCTAGACATTGCCAATAATGTTATCTAATAATATTATTCAAATAATATGAATTATTGATCTGATAATGGAAAATATTGTGCAGTGATAATTATTGAAACAACAATAATATAAAATATCAACGCAATGAATTATTGAACCAATAAAATAAAATATTGAGCGATAAATTCTTATCGTAATAATTATTGATTAGTGCATTCTTACGTAAGAATCAATAATTCAAAATACTATATCTGTCTGTGATCTTTATTGTGCAACGATGCGACATTCGTATTTTAACCACCGGAGTAATCCAACAGTTGTTAATTGGTGAATAATTACGCCAATTATTTATAAAAACTCAAATTTGTCGTTTTTCATCCAACGCTTATTACATTATGGGGCCCACAAATGGCTACGCCGTCAAATGCGAATATTCCTCGACAACAAGAATATTCCACGACCAAACGAATATTCCCAAACAACAATAAGTATTTTTTAGCCACTTGCTTATTTTGAAAAATAAATCATATAAACCCTTTAACTTTACTTTTATCAATTTAACCATTTACCGAATAATAATTATAAGAAAAATTGAATACTTTTATTTCATAAAATTAGGGTCTTACATTTATTATATATATAATCATATATATATATATATATATATATATATATATATATATATATATATATATTACATTTAGGTTTGGCTAGATTGCTAATTCATGGCCTTTTACCAATTATCAATCCAGTTAAATGATATATATATATATATATATATATATATATATTAATTATTGCTAGCAAGTAAATTAAAGTTGGATGTACTGTAGGATACCCAGTCATGAGAGGGGATTAGTCTCAGCTTATCGTGATGATAACGTCCAAATTGTTAACATGATACTTCTTTGTAGTGTAAAATTCAAGAATGCTCAGAAGAATATTTTCATAAAAAGATACTGGATGAAGCGCAAATATCAAGGATATTCCAGTAATTTCATGGAGTATAGAAGTTAAAACTTTAACCAACTGAATATAATAAAGAATAGAATAACAAAAGAAATCACCAGCATACACGGATGAGATCCATTACATGTTATTCCAACAGAATAATAAATAACGGAACCAGGTCATGCGTAAACGCACATACAAGATATTCTAACAGAATAATAAATAACGAAACTAGGTCATGCGTAACGCACAGACAGGATGTTCCAACAGAATCATAAAAATGGAATAATGTAAGAATTTCACCATGTATGCGGTGCTTGCATGGACAAAAGTTATTCCAACATAATGATAAAGAATGGAATAATGTAAGAATTTCACCAAGTATAGGTAGCTGCATGATATAGGTTATTCCAATGTAATAATAGAGAATGGAATAATGTGTTCTCTTCATGAATAAGAAAGAAATAATACCCCTTACCTTAGAAAGAAAGAGTCTTTGGATATGGGAGTAGTGAAGTAGCAAAATACTTTTCTTCTTTCTATAGTTTCTCTCTCTATAGTTTCAGTGAATTCATAAGAAATAATGAAGGAATGAGCTTCATTTATAGAAGAATGGAAGGATACTATTTGAAAAATAAATCACGGATACAATGTAAACAATTCATGTTTTGAAATTATTCAATTCACGGACGCCTTACGAAGGATTAATTTTCAAAGCAATAATCACTACAAACCAAAATATAATATATATATATATATATATATATATATATATATATAACACATGTTATTTGAAACCAACAAAACAAATCAACTCCCATTATTCTTAAAAAATATAAACACTCCCTCCTCCATACGTAATTCTCATAAACCCACTAAATGTCACTTTCATCATCATATATATATACCAATTCCCTTCATAACAAGGCAAACTACTCCTCCCCCATTTTCTTATCCCACCCCATACACGCACACAACACACACTTTCTCCCACCATTTCCCACTTTCAATATTATATATATATATATATATATATATATATATATATATATATCAATTACCTTCCTCGGAAAAACTCTTCCCCCATTTTATTCCCGAACCATATATATATATATATATATATAAAATAAAATTGAGATAACTTTCTACCGATTATTTTGAAAAATGGGCAAATGGGGGCCCATATAAAACATCAAATACATCATAAAAATCTTCTCAATATTTTAACAACATTTATCATCATTATTATAATTAATAATATTAATCGGCCAGTCGCTCCTGGAAAGAGGGGGCTTCCAATAAAGATTTCTCCCTATCATAGCATGATTAGGTGACAAAACCTCTCTTAATGTAACTTCTAGACATCGTTAATATTGCAAATAATAATATTAATAACTTTGTCATTTTAATTATTGATTTAATAATATATAAAATATTGACAATAATTGAATCAAATAACGTGAGATACTTATGCAACAATTATTTAGAGAATAATTGAACAAAATCGAGTGACTTCTCACGTGGCAGCATCAATAATCAATGTCGTGTGCTACTATACAACCACGCCATTACATCGTATTTTTAACACCGGTGTTTCAACAATTTAATTCAGTGAAAACTTCCGCCGAATTATTTTCATAAAGTATTTTGTCATTTTCTTAATCCGACAATAATTTTGTTGTGGAGTCCACCAATGATTGTTATTAGTTGTCTGAATATTCCTGTTAAAACGAATATTCCCACCAATCGAATCGAATATAATATAACAACTTCGTACTTTCGCAAAATTTATAAATATTACCCACAACTATAACATTATATCAAATTCATTCCATAATATTCAAAATGATATTTATAGAAAATTCATCTTTATTCATAAAAGTTGGGGTCTTACAACCTCCCTTCTTATGAAATTTCACCCTCAAAATTAGAATCGCATTACGTATGTGATTTACCCCAAAATAGGTCCATTCCATCCAACCCATTCTCGAGTCGCCAAATACATGGTACAAAAACAAATACAACTTCAATGAATACAATTGTCGTGCAAAATACGATAACATATATATATTTGAGTTTAAATGCAACTATTATCTAATAGGCGAAGATAAAAACTCAAAAGGGGTCCTCATTACAATTATTGATACGCTTATTTCACGTAATAGTGAGGACTACTAATGCAACCATCCGGACCAATCGATCCATTCCCCATTAGTCCCAAATTTATATTCTCATTTTCTCAAGAACAAAGAAAAAAGAAAGGGTGATCTCAACTAGCCCAAGAAAAGAATATTATGACTAAGATAATATACAACAAATTATCATTAGTCTTCAACAGGGAAAAATCGATAAAATATAGTAGACAACAAGTTTTAGATCAACAATCTGCAATGGAATAAGCAATCCATTAGAAGAGTCAAGTAGAAAAATTCTACTATCTTCTAAGATTTAAAAGTTCATCATCAATATTTTATCTCCAGTAACATTAATCAATATACATCTTTAATCAAATATTCATCTTTGCACTACAGCCAAAGATATTCATTTTAGATCACCAATTGGTCATGTTCATCTCTCAACACCTATTCATCTTTTACTACTGGCCAAAAGATATTCATCGAGTAATCATTCATCTTTACACTACGGGCCAAAGATATTCATCAAGTAATCATTCATCTTTGCACTATAGGCCAAAGATATTCAGTAATATCATCATTTAGGACTTAGGATGATGAAAAATATTTTAAAGGAACGAATCCAGTGAAACAAAATAACAAATATTAGAGATTCGTATTACAGTTTATCCAAGATCAATAATACTTCATAATAACAAATTTTGAAGCAAAATTCAAGAATAAAGATCAAAACATGGATACAATCAAAGATAGTAACCATAATAGACACCTTGGATAAAAAGAAGAAAATTTCATTTTTTGGTGAATAGTGTCGTATTCGTGAATAGTGTCGTATACGTGAATAGTGCCATATACGTGAATAGTAACTCTGACACCAAAAGATAGAAATTCCACAAGAAAAATCATCATGCTTCGTGAATAGTACTCGTGAATAGTAACTCGTGAATGGTAACTCATGAATAGTAATCCCGACATGAAAAGTTCTAAATTTGATAAAAAGTTCCAACCAATATTTCGGCATAATGATATTGAAGAAATAATATTACTTACGAAGAAAATAACATCCCTTACCTCAAAAAGATAATACTTATGGCTGGAATACTGGATATAGTGCTGAAGGAACTTGCACCATATAGCAACACTCAAAGTATCAAAATACTCATAAGAATACGCTCGATAATATAGAGAGAAAGAGAAAAACTTATGAATTACGTGTGATTTTCAATTCTAACTAAACACCCTATTTATAAGAAAATGCTTAGAACGCCATATAAGACTAACTAACTCACTACACGATGGCTTTACACTTACTTGCCACCCACCACATTTGAAATTCAATTGAGCACATTTCTCACCAACCAATTCTAGAATTTTCCAAAATATTTTATTATTTAAACAATAATAAGAAACTTTAATAATTCATAGAAAATAGCACGTTTATCAGAAAAATATGAATTTTATGTTCATTCTACTGAAATTGAATTCTCTACAACTTTGTAGCTTTGAGTTTTTCCAAATTCCAAATCAAAAATATCCGAAATCCACAAACGGATGATTTTTAATACATCCACACCGACAAAATACTCATAAAACACCTCAAAGATTAATTCCTTCATTTTTATCCACATAAAAATAAATATATCTCAGTAAGACCTCAAATTTTATGAAATAAAAGTATTCAATTTTCTTATAATTACTATTCAGTAAATGGTTAAATTGATAAAAGGTTAAAGTTAAATTGATATAAAGTTAAGGGTGACAACTATTCAGTAAATGGTTGTCGGGGAATATTCGTTTAGTCGTGGAATATTCTTTACGTAAGGGAATATTCAATGACGGCAATAGCCCATTTTAATGGGCCTCATAATGTAATAAGCGTAGGATGAAGAAAATGGCAAATTTGAGTTTTTATAAATAACTAGGTAGTAGTTATTCTGAATTAACCTTTGTTGGAATACACGGTGGTTAAAATACGATGTCTGGCGTTAGTTAAGAATAATACACGATATTGCATGATTTTTTTTTCAATTATTGATTCTTACGTCGAGTGGGGGTAACAGGGGAATAGAACGGTGGTCAACATTTAGTAGTTATATTTGGTGAATCAACTAGGGTGAGACGAACCCAACGTTGGAAAGGTGTTTTGCCACTATCATACAAGATGTCTAATGACATACAACCTCGTGTCATCATAAGACAGGGTTGTGCTCATCCACTTACTGAGTATATTTACGAGCACTACCTATATAATCTTGGTGTTTGTTTGAAGGATAATTCCCATTTAGAGACAGTGGAGATAATGATATGTCAAGAGAAGACTCACCATTGGGAAGAATATGATAGTAATCTTCTCGTTTTTCTTTAGGGGTCTATTAGATTGACCAAGGATAATTCTGTGGCCATATGATATCTATCATAATCTAGAAGCATGGCCTCCCATGTACGAAGGTTTCCTTGAGCACTTCCCAAAGATTCTAATTTCTAAAACATTTTTTGACTATACCTTTATGTAAGATGTCATGGTGACGTGCTACCCAAGTTGGTGTCAAGAGTCACAGTTGATATATATATTTGTATCAAAACTCACAACACATGAGTTGTTGTATTTTGCACGACAATTATTGTAATAAAGTTGTAGTTATTTTCTGTACCATGTATTTGGCGACTCAGAATGGGTCGGGTGGAATGGACCTATTTTGGGGTTGTCACAATATCCATCATTTATATCCACATAAAATAAATATTTCCTTATCATATGAATCAATAATTAATTATTCACAAATAATATTACAGAATCATATTTATGACAACTTGCTATTCCTCAGAAAGAGGGGGCTTTCGATAAGGATTTCTCCTTCTTGGCGGCATATGATTAGGTGACCAAACCTCTCCTCGATGAACTTTCTAGACATTGCCAATAATCTTTATCTAATAATATTATTCAAATAATATGAATTATTGATCCGATAATGGAGATATTTGTGCAAAGACAATTATTGAACAACAATAATATAAAATATCAACGCAACAATTATTGAATCAATAAAATAAAATATTGAGCAATAATTCTTGTGACAATTATTAAGTAAAGTGCCTTCTACGTAAGGATCAATAATTCAACAATATTGTAATACCGTGTCTTCTTGTGCAACCACACGTATTACTAAATTTTAACCACCGGGTATTCCAACGATCTTCTGCAAATAACTACTTCCGTTATTCAATTTCATCATTTTCTTCATCCGATAGTTATCCGTTATGGGGCCCACAAATGGTCATGGCCGTCGCATGCGAATATTCCCCATGTAAAAGAATATTCCACGACCAAAACGAATATTCCCCGACAATTGAATATTTTATAACCACTTGCTTATTTTACAAAATTTGCACATTTCACCCATAACCAAAGTATTATATCAAATTAATACCTTATTATTCGCAATAAAAAATAAAGGAAATTTGATTTTATTTATTAAAAAGTTGGGGTCTTACATGGTATGTCGAAGAGGTAAGGATATCTTGATTTCATTTCAAATTCTAACTCCCAAGTCATTTCCTCAACATCGTGGTTTCTCCACAAAACTTTGACTTGAGGTATAACCTTGGAACGTAGAATATGTTCCTTCTTATCCAAGATTTGAGCAGTAACTCTTTATACATCAAATCTTTATTTATTTTGTCCTATTCTAACTTCAATAATGTGGTTCGGTCTTCCACATATTTACGTAACATGGAAATGTGAAAAGCGTTTGAACACGAGACATACTTGGCAGTAAGCGAGTCTATAGGCCACGCCCTTACTCGATCAAGGATTAAAATGGGGTGATGAATCGAGGATTGAGCTTTCCTCTCTTTCCAAATCTCGTAACTCTTTTCCATAGAGCAACACGTAATAACACATGATCTCCTATATCAATTCCACGCCCTTTCGATAAAGATCAAAGATAACTCTTTTGTCGATCTTGTGAGGTTTTATCGTTGTCCGGATCGTTTGAATCTTTTCTCGTAGTCATATGCGTCTGAACTTCTATTCCCAACAACGTTGTTTCACCCACCTCATCCCAAAGATCTTGGAGAACGACACTTTCTTCCATACAACGCCTCAAATGGAGCCAAGTCAATTCTTGCTTGATAACTGTTGTTGTAGGAAAACTCCACAAATGGTAAGAACTTATCCCAACTTCCCTTGAAATCAAGGACACAGAGTCTTAATAAAGCTTCCAGAGTTTGAATAGTCCTCTCTGATTGTATGTCCGTCTGAGGATGATATTCCGAACTAAATCGTAAATCCGTGCCCATAGCTTTTTGTAAACTAACCCAAAATCGTGAAGTGAATCTTGGGTCTCGATCAGAAACTATGGATACTGGAATACCATGCAATCTTACAACCTCGTTTATGTACATACGAGCAAGACGTTCAAGTGTATAAGTTTTAGTATAGGTAAGAAGTGAGCAGATTTGGTCAATCTATCAACAATGACCCAAATCAGCATCTATGCCTTGAGAAACCTTGGAAAGACCAAAGAATTAAATCCATGGTAATGTGCTCCCTTCCATTCTAAATTTCAAGTAGTTACTGATGGACCTTTTGGTAATTGATGCTCGCCTTGACTCGTTGACACGTTAGACACCTTGAGATAAACAAATATATCTCTCTCTTCATATTGCCCACCCAAATGTATGTCAAGATCATGATACATTTTGGTACTCCTAGAATGGATTATAAGCGGTGTGTTGTGCGCCTTCATCATGATTTTATACTTTAAATCGTCAGGTCGTTAGGAACACAAAGTCTGGAGTTGACTCGAAGTATTCCTTCTTCATCGATTCTTACTTCCTAAGATAGCACTTTCTTTGCACTTTCTTCCTTATCGCATCGATCCAGTGCAGCTTGAGAGCGACTTTAACTTTATCAATTAAAGTCGGTTCTACTCGTATATTTGCCATCATCACATGGGTCCCTAGAGTCTTTAACTATATCTCCATCCTTTGCAAGTCACACAAAATGGACCTTTGCGTTGACAATATCGCTTTTCGCTTTGCATGTGATCTTACTACAATGCATCAGCTACCACATTCTCTTTTCCAGGTTGGTATTGGATTGTATGATCATAATCTTTTAATAGTTCAAGCCAACGTCGTTGTCGCATGTTGAGTTCCTTTTGAGTGAAGAAATATTTGAGGCTTTTATGATCCGTAAAGATCTCCACTTTCTCCCCATCTGAGTAATGCCTCCAAATTTTAAGTGCTAAGACAATGCATTTACCAACTCTAGATCATGAGTAGGATAATTCCTTCATATTCTTTGAGTTATCTTGAGGCATAAGCTATGACTTTCCCATGTTGCATGAGAACACATCCCAACCCTTTGCCCGAAGCATCACTGTAGTTGAGAAATCCCTCCGAGCTAGATGGTATTGTCAAAATAGGTGCTGAAATGAGTCTCCTTTTGAGTTCTTGAAAACTCTTCTCACATCTTCGCTCCAACTGAACTTTGTATCTTTCCGAGTCAATGAAAGTTAATGGAGTAGCGATTCGAGAAAATCCTTCCAC
>CM035172.1:39287711-39371698 GCA_020205615.1 Panax quinquefolius | reverse complement strand
TCGGTCTAGTACATATCATCTGGTACATGATAGATCCTATTCTTTGAAGCGTAAAGAATCTTACTCATCTGGTTTTCTCTCTCAGTGTCTTTGGGGCTTGTTTCTTGGGAGATGTATTCCATGGCTCATCGGCGTAGAGACCTCTTTTGGAATCTTCCGTGCTAAACCTTTTTAGCATCAAGTCGATGTCGTTTCTTGGGACAAAGCCAAGCATCTATTAGATCTATCTCATAGATCTTTATCCCCCAAAATATGAGGATCTTACTCCCAGAGTCCAGCCGTGGGAGAAGTGTTTAGATAACTTGATTTTAATTGATTGCGGCGTAGGAGATATCATTCCCTATCGGTAATATATCATCGACATATAATACAAGGAATGGCTTGACACTCCCTTTAACCTTCTTGTACACATGTGGTTCATCCTCATTTTGATAAAATCAAACTCTTTGATTGTCTCATCAAGCGGATGTTCCACTCTGAAGCTTGCTTTAATCCATAAATGGATGGTTGTAGCTTACAGGACTTGATTTGTTCCAACCTTTGAAACAAATCCCTACGGTTCAATGTCGTATACATCCTCCTCAAGTTTCCCGTTGAGGAAGGCGGTTTTCACGATCCATACGCGATTTACGTAGTCGTGGTAAGGCTATGATGTAAGCAAAATCACGAATGGACTTGGCATTGCTCTTGGTGAAGGTTTAAACGTCATATTGACTCCTTGTCTTTGTTTGAAACCTTTTTGTAACGATTCAGGCCTTATAGGTCTCTACCTTGCAAATCTGCTTCCAGTCTTTCTTTTAAAGACCGTTTTACATGATAGGCTTAATGCCTTCGGTGGTGAGACAAAGTCCATACTTGGTTCTCATCATGGAGTCCATCTTGGATTTCATGGCTTCTTGCCACTTCTACGAGTCTTCTACTTATAGCTTTGTTAAGTAATTGATGGATCATCATCATCTATGATCGTACCTCGTTAATAATCTTCATAATGAGTCCATACCTATCTGGTATCTTTGGTACTCTTCAGATTCTGAATAGGGTGTGATGCAGAAGGAATCTCTACTTGGTTAGGTACCTCACTTTGATACATAGTATTTTGTGGTTCTTGAACCTCTTGAGAGATATATCTTACTCCCAGCTGACCCCTTGAGGATAAACTCCTTTTTTAAGAAAGCGGCATGTTTACATACAAACACCTTTTGATCGGTTGGATGATAGAAATAATACCCCGATGTTTTCTTTAGGGTATCCACAAATCTACATTTTATCGGATCTAGTCTGCGACTTATAGTTTTCAAACTTTTGACATAATTTGGACAACCCCAAGTCTTAACATGCTTAAGATTTGGTTTCCTCCACTATCCATGCTTCATATGGGGTCTTGGGGAATGATTTTGTAGGTACCTTGTTAAGTAGGTATCACGGTGGGATTCTAGGGCATATCCCGAGGAAGAAGCTGGAAGGTCGGTAAAGCTCATCATGGATCGAACCGTATCAACGATGTTCGATTTCTCCTTTCAGATACACCATTCATCTGTGGCGTCACTGGTGGAGTCCATTGTGAGATTATACCATTTTCTTTGAGACGATTGAAACTCACCCTTAAGTATTTCTCCTCCTCGATCGGATCGAAGAATCTTAATACTCTTACCGGTTTCTTCTCGACTTCTTTTGAACTCTTTGAACTTTTGAATGATTGATTTGTATTTCATTAAATACGTATCAAATCTTGGTGGTAAATCGGTGAATGTAATAAAATAAGAATACCACTCACAAATGCGATTCGTTGTCATAGGTCCACATACATACATGTGTGCAGCTTTTACTGACTACTGTAACTCTTTCTCCTTTTCCTTTAAAAGGAGATTTAGTCATTACCCGTGAGACAAGATTCACAGGTTGGATATGATTCATAATCGAGATAGCTCACAAGGAGCCCGTCTTTATCTGACTTGGATAATCTTGTTTCATTAATATGGCCAAGAAGTCTCTGATTGCCACGTGAAGGTATAATTAACATCATCTCTTTTCCTTTTCTTAGTTTGTTGATTTGAAATATATTTTTCATTGAAGTCAGTATATAAAAGTCCATTTGCATAAATTACCGACACCATATAAAACATTATCATTATAAATAGAACAATTGTTGTTCTTTATTATAATATTAAAACCATCCGTATCGATACGGAGATAGAAATAATGTTTTTAATGATATTTGGAACAAAATAACAATTATTTAAATTAATGAACTTGCGAAGTAAGCGGTGCTAAAACAATAAATCCCTACATTGTCTAATGTGATGACCTTTGCTCCATTTTCCGGCTCGTGGGGCAGGACCTCATCCTTGCTCGACTTTCTACTTACGACCGGTCCCTGCATATTATTACATATGTGAGAACCACAAGGTATCCGATACCCAGTAGAAGATTGACTTTAGAAAATTAATTTCAATCATAAACAAACCTTGATTAGGATTGAAGCTTCTCAAAGCTTACGCTTTTGATTCTGCGAGATAATCCTTGCGGTTCCTCTTCGATTGACGGCTTATTACTGATGGAAGCAAATTCCTTTGCTAATTTGGATCGGGTTTCTTTGATCCTTCACTTTCGCCTTAGCCTTCTTGGATTTCTTCTTTTGAGAGAAGATACCTTGGGCCTCTTCCTTTTCTTGGAAGAATCATCCACCCGATAAGACATGGTTCTTCTTGGATGGGAAGTGACCTTGGTTGATTTTCAACATGTTAAGTAATTGAGGCGGTGACATCCGACTTATTCATGTGAAATTCACAACAAATTGTGAGAAGGTGTGCAGGGGTAGTGGCTATGAGACTAAATCTTGATTTCGATTCCCCATCCATAGTGAACCGAAATTTGTCAGAGGCGTTCAATCAGATTGATCATCTTTAGGACATGAGTCTCAGCGGTAGTGCCCTCGGTCGTCAAGAGATCGGAAGAGCTCTTAGATATTTCATATCTAGCGGTCCTACTTTGCTCACCATCTGACTCTCGAAGGTGCATTAGCATGGTAGGAGCATCCGTATTTTCATCTTGTGCTGAAGCTCGTTCTTTCGTGGATGCGGCATGATGCGTTGAGCTACTGGATCATCATTTGCCTTTGATTAAAAGTAGCAATCTCTTCCTCGAGAATTGTCTCTGCAACTTTTGCGAATGCAGGTGAATTTAGAATATAAGAAATCTTTTCGATGGTGAAACGATTCTCGATTCCTTAACTAGATCAGGTGTAGTTCGGTCAAATTCGGTTTGTTAGCATCAAGTATGCTCTGCGATTGAAATTAGTGAATGTGACATTTTCAAAATTACTGCATGTAAAAAGATAATATTTTTAGCAAACATTCATTTAATTAATTACCAAAATAAATTAGGTCTTATTTTATATTGGTATCTCCCACTATTTTCTTCAAACTATATTACCCTCATTTATATAGTTCGGCAAAATCTAATTAAAGTTTTTCTTTAGTGAGAATAAGGATCCCATTTCAAATATATATAGCCTTGTGGTGACACGACAAACTATATATAAATAAATAGGTAAACAACTCCTTATCGATTACATGACATGTAACTCCTTATGTTTTTTGCCTCTTAGATTATTTTGATCAGTGGTGGCATCAAGAATCAAAATTATCTAAGTTAAGTCAACCTAGCACTTCCGTATATTCAAAAAAAAAATATAAGCCCTTGTGGTGACCACGACAAAACAATATTGTTCAATTTTCTTTATAAGCATCAAATGTGATAAATTAACATCTTAAATACTTAATACTTGCCTTGTGGTGTGCGCAACAAATTTCATATTAAATATTTAATACTACATTAATTTTATCATCTTTGAAAGCGACGTTCGATATTCTAAATATCTTTGAGCAGCTTAAGACTTAATATATAAAAACTTTGAGGATTTGTTATTATTTGTCTCATCTTGTTTAAGCGCAGCGTGCAAATATATATATAAAATCGCGTCGTATTATTAAACATATGAAGCATGTTTGCATAATATATAATATATATAATACTAGCATACGCATATAGAATACTATATGCGGATTGATTATGGACTTTTATTTTAGTTTGGTTCACTAGAGCCACCAGTGAAACAAAAGGTTGGCTCCCCAGGGTGCGAAGAATAAACATTTAAATATAACTATTACATTTAAACTTAGGGCTCCATTACAAGCGGGTCTTTTAGCGCTCCTTGCTCCTTGATCTTCGGTTCTTGAAAAATTCTAACTAGTCCTATTCATAAACTATTTAATTTAAATAGAAACCTTGATCGTGATCGAGGAAATGCATAGGAGAGAGATAGAATTTACATGAGAAGAAAACGAGAAAAGGCAGTGCCTTGAGACCCCATTTAATAAAACTCATTCATTCAAACATCGACTAAAATAAATCCGATCACATTGGTCGATTGTCCATGTCAATCCATTTATTATCATACGTATCACCGTATGTATCGATAAATAAAATCATTCCATATATATATGAATTATCATTTAATGGGCAATTTTATATTGCATGAAATCAATTTCAAGATTAAAATAAACTCTTTTATTTTAATTATAAAATTAATAAGATTAATATATATATATAATATATATATATATATATATATAATAAAAGTCTACTCGATTTAAAAAAAGCGGCGACACCTTGCTTTATATCTGCTTATTTATTTAAAAGAATCAATCTATAATATATATTATATATATATATATAATAAAGTCCTACTCGATTTAAAAAAAGCGGCGGGACCTTGATTAACAAAAGAATAAACTTGCTTTGCGATCACGGACACACATATATATATATCTTGCCTATACCTTGAAAAAAAAAAATAAAAGCCACTTGTGGTTCGTAACTTCAATTTGCAGTTTTTTCAAAATAAATAGCGGTATCACGTTTTTTTTTTTTTTTACGATCATGCCCTTAAAAAAAAATGATTACCATGTAATCATAATATTACAATGACCCCAGCGGTTTTAAAAAAATAATTTTTTTCTTGATAAAATAATAATTTTATCTGATAAATTATACTTGATAAATTATTAAAATACGTACCCATACATATATGGAATCAAAATAATTAATAATTAGCATAAAGTTTGGCTCGTGATACCTTTATTGGGTTTTGTGAAAATCAAAGTAGCAATCAAATTAAAAATTTAAGCGGAGCGAAATAAAATCAGATTTTAAAATTTTCACAAACCCGATTACGGATCATCCTTTATGCATATTATTAATTAAGCGAAGAATAAGAAATTATGAAATCGTACCACTTGTAGAAAGCGAGCTTCCTCAGTGCGAGTTCGCCTCCTACTTCTCATGATCTCCTTGAATCTCGGGTAGATTCCTTCCTTTGATCGATGTAAGCCACGCTGAGTGTATGGCCTACATGGGTGATCCACGAAGAAGAATTTTTTCAAGAAGAAGGGGTATTGGCTCAAACCCTAGTTTTCTGTCTCTGTATAGAAAAAGGAGGCGTCTTTCTCGACTCTCAGGAATTACGTATTTAGAGATACGATATAAGACTCCTCTTTATAAAGATATCATGTAACCTATTTTAATTAAAATAAGGTATTATTTATTTAATTAAACTCTTTTAATTAAGCAGAAACCCCTAATCTATTAGGGGTAATTAATTAAACTCCTTTAACTAATTTTCTTCTAATCGATTAGGAATAAATGAAATACTTATATTAAATTAATTCCTAAACCTTTTTAGAAATTAAAATAATAATAATTGTAATAATATTAATAAGACTCCTCTTATTAATTTATATTTAATATTTCTAAAATATTAAATAATAAATATTAAGCTATTTAATTTATTACATCACCGTAGATTAAATTAAATATACTTAACTTATATTATTACAATTATACCATTAACTTCTTAAATAATTATTCTTCCTTTTATGGTGTGACCCTTTAGGTTCTCCATATTAAATAGGTTGTGAATAAATTAATTAGAAACGATTTTAATCTCATTTAAATAAATAAATTAAACAAATAATTTATTTAAATAAATAATATTTATTCTCTGATAAGGATAAGCCTCCTAGCGATCGGCGACTTTCCGGATAATATAGATTTCAACATTAATCATAAAAAGAACCTTTGAGTAAATAATTCTTATGTCTGATTCGATCCTTCCAGCATCTGATGTCCCGATTAAATATAAGGCGTGGAATTCTTTGTCGAAGTCTTATTTTATTTAATTATATGTATTTCGATTCCTAAATGCACTGACTCTAATGAATGCAAATTAGAAACTACTTTCTAATTTCATTTCCACCTTAACCGAAGATTCTGGGTTGTCGTTTATCGAATCACATAGGACATTCTCCTTTTACTAGAAGTGGTAGATTCTTTATTGATCATTCATTATCTTCGTATATAACTTATTACGCAAGCGTACCCTTTGATATACTACAGAGTCTTTAAGGAATAAGTCGGCGTGTAATTCATTATATATAAGATCTTATGATGATCTCAAGTCTGAGGATCGTTTGTCTTACTTATCCTTCTGAGAATTCTGATGACGGGTAAGTAAAACTCCATTAGGTATTCCTTAGCGAGTCGCGTTCGGTGAACTTATTCTCTAATAAGCACTACGTACTTGCTTTAGTGTCTCCACTGAATGATCGTGAGATCGATCATCCTCATCCGATGAAGCATGACAGCGTATGTACCGATCTGTCAGGTTCACTTAATCCCCGATTTAGTAATCCGATGATTGGGAACTATTTTAGTTTTAAGCTTTCTAAAATTTAGATCTCATTAGAATGATCATCATCATTATTAAAAGCGTTGCTTAAAAGCTATGGGTTTATCACGTATTATTAAAAGCGACACCATGTAGATAATAAATGCCTTTTAATAAATAATTCTTTTATTAATAAATAAATAAGATTGATTACCACGGTATATGCTTTATCATAAATACGTGATTGGCTTGTATCATAATACTTTCATAAACATTATTAACAATATACGAAAGTTATGTCGAGAAAATGTGTTAGTTATTTAATTGCGATTCGTTTATACGGAATGCCCCCTCTTTCTTTTGAAAGATAAGAGTTGTCGATATATTGTAAGTCCTTTGTAGCAAGCACATGGATTTAGGGATGTCACAATAATTATGTCATGACATCTAATATTATTAAACCGATAATTAACATATCATTATGAGGTAGTAATGGAAAGTTGCATAAATGGAAGTCACGGTATTAAGTAGTTAGGTAGACTCGATATTTGAAGAACAATAATATCCAGTGATATTAATACATTAAGTCGATAATGTAGAAGAATGATAATATAATTAAATATAATGATAATGGAATAATCTTTTTTGTTAATGGATGTTGACTTCGGTCGTATTACTAATATATGTTTTGATGATGAGATGTTTTAAGTACTAAATTATTTTATGGCATTTCGAGGGTATTTTGGTGATAAGGAGCTTTGATTGGATATTCAAGACTTTGAAGGAATTTCTCTTTTCTAGGAAAACAAATGTAAGATCGATTGTAATAATTGATTTTTTTCATTTAAAGGCTCTAGGAACATATTATTTGCATTTCGTGTCTTAAATGAAAATGTTTTAAAAATTCTAAAAGGTTATTTTAAGTAATGAATTGAGATTAGATTTATGCGTGACTTTATATTTTGCGTTTCACATTCATATTATTAAATGATATTCTTGGATTACGTATGGATATATATCATGTATAAGTATAAAGTAAAATGTTTCTTTTGAAATTTTGATATGCATTGGGAATATATATGTGAAGTATACTAGCGAGGATTTACCTTTTTCGGTGATTTGATATTTACATATTTCAAGGAAGAGATAATTATGATTTATGAGAAAGCGAGTGTCTTGGAAGTTGGAAATGATAAGTTTTCTTTACCGCGCCACTTTGTTAATGCTTGGAGAGAGAAAAGTCGATTGATTAAAGTAATTATTTTGTGGTCTTACGAGTTATCAAATTGTGTAACCAATGGAATTTATTTTGGATATTTGTTAACGTTGTGGATTAGTTCAAGCTTTCAGGTTGGAATATTGTAACAAGCAGTTTTGTGGACTAAATACGGCGTTAATTCTCTTGGTTATTATCCTTTCGTTAGATTAAAAATTTGAACATATCTTTTATTAACGGTAAATTGTGTAAGGGCTATATAAATGATGTTTGTCTTTTAGAAAATTCATGACTCACAAGAAAAAATATACTTACCTTAATGCGATTATTACTAAAGCAATTTTATTGAATTATGACGTTTAAGCTGACTAAGCAATTTAATTTTGATATTATTTGAAAGTGATATTTGGTAAGAAATTAATTGTTTATCTTTGTGCTAATTGATCATTGCATATAGTTGAGCCTTTAATTGTTAAATTGATTATTCTTGCATTGATCATAAACCTCTATACGTATTGAATTTTTCTATTTTTAGACTAAGTGTAGTCTAAAGGTGTTAATCCTCGTGGATTAGAAAAGGTTTATAAGCAGGAGTTGAGGAAAGCAAAAGTCTTTGAAGAGTGCATGCAGGTGCCTGAGGAGCAAGAGTGCTCAAGAAAAATTAATTGTTAATTAATTTTTTGTTAGAATCTATTTTATGTCTGTATTTATTTATAAAGAAATAAATAAAGTGAGTCTCCAATACTAGTTGGTATTGGGCGTGGACTAAACTATTATTAAAGAGGGTAATATTTGAACCACGTAAAAAAAATTTAGTGTTGATTTTATTATTTGCTTTACTTTAAAATCACATAAGTTACTTAATTATCTTAATTTGACTACTTACATTATATTAAGATAATTCTTTAACATCAAGTATTTTATTTAATAGACTATATTAATTCGAAAGTGGTGATTTGATCATTATAGTAGCATTTTGAAATTAATAGAATTTAAAAGTTAATGCGTAGATTGCTCTTGACTTATTAAACCCCCCTCCCCCTTACAAGTGTGCCTAGTTAAATTTCATTTGGTGTCGAAGCTTGGCTCTACTTATCTTGGTCTTAAAAGGTGACTTGTAGGGAAAGATTACAACATGGAATAGTTCGGAAACAACAATCGAAGAAGGTCGATCTACCCGATAGACTGACCTTTCTTTATTTGGCATAGAAAATTACAACACGGAAATTTGAATGAGGAGCTATCTTAAAAAAGATCCTTGGGAATGGTGAGTTGTGGAGAATGGACGAGTTGTTCCACGAAGAGATGATGGGACCACGAAGATTCTTGCTAGAAATGGATTCGGCCAAAATCTCATGGTTTCGTATGATTGAAAGGCTATGAACACACTTCTCGGTGACATGAGTACAATCAAGGATAGATAAAGTCTCCTCATACGACCTTGCGAAGAGATGTGGGATACTTTAGTGGTAAGTCGTGAAGGTACTTCAAAAGTATGAGAAGTCAGCTAAGCATGCTTTATGCGATTATGAAATGTTCAAGCTCGAAAAGATGAAACCATCAAGCTAGCTCAACCAAGATTTCTAGTCTTATAAACTCCTTGAAATTCTTTGGACAAGAGACTATTTCTCAAAGTGAGATCAGGTAGTAAGTTGCTTTGGGCTATTCCCAAAGGTTTGCTTCTAAAATCACTACTTCTTGAGATTACATTATTATTTCTTCCATTGATACTTTAACCTTGTTTGGTGAACTAGAAGAATATGAACATCGGTTAAAGAGATATGATGATGAAGAAAACTCCTCGAAGAAAGGTGTAGCTCTTCTTTGCGGATAATGAAGAGGAACTTGATGATAACTCAGGTGAAGAAATGGCGATGATGTCGAAGAAACTCGAGGGTTACTCTGATGGAAAAACAAGAAGAGAAACACCTTGATTCGAAATAAATTGAAAGGAAAACAAAATGAAGAGGCGTCTTGGAATGTGGGCGTCAGCCCACTTCGAAAAATGTTTTCAATTAAAGAATAAAGGGAAGACCAACTACAAAAGACAAGCAAGAAGAACAAAGCCTTTATTACTTGGAGTAATGAAGAATCAAAGTAAAGATCGATGCTAAAGATGAGATATCACAAGTATGTTTAACATTGGGAGTTGAAGGTGAATCGAATCGGTATCTCTAATGAACTAAATTCTTTAGAACAAGAAAATAAAAGTTAGAGAAAAGAATCTGAGCTTAAAAGTTAGTTAATACATTAATGGATGAAGTAGATTCACTAATAGATGAAAAAAAAAAATTGAAAAGGAATTCACGTATCGAGAAGAAAAGGTTTTGATTGCAAATATTGATTATTTAGACAACTTTAATAAAATACTTTTTAATAAAGGTGAAATTCTTAAATAATGAAGTCAAAAATTGACTAATGAGTTAAAAATGAGAGATGTGTATATTGATGCATTTAGTGATAAATCCCTATTAAAACATGTCTAATAATGAACTTGAAAAGAAATAGACTCATTTCAAATCATCTCTTGCTAAATTTGTTCAAGGTGAAGAAAATCTAAATATCGTATTAGGAAAACAAGACCTAGTTTTTGAAAGGCAAGGAATTAGTTTAATTACATGCGTAAAAGAGTAATATGAAAATGTTAAACTCAAAATCACGTTTTAGTTTAAATTATTGCTCTCCTTTCCTTACTTGTAAACATTGTGGTATTAAAGGTCATTTAGATATAAATTGCTTTAAGAAAGCGAAATAAAGGTTAAAAAGTGCGGATTAAAAAAGGTGATTTACTTCTTAACATAAATGGACCCAAAAAGATATGGGTACCAAAAGGATGAAATATCTTTTCTTGGCGAGGTATGTTTAAAAGCGAAGTTCCATCTCAAAAATGGATTCTTGATAGCGGATGTTCTCGTCATCACGGCAGCGGTGATAAATAAAATTCATGGAACTAGACATCGAAAAGAATGGAGCGATCACATTTGGAGATAATAAAACATGCAAAATCATTGGAAAAGGTAAAATTAGAAATGTCGAAGGTAAGTATAAATAATGTACATCTTGTTAATGGACTTGAATTTAATCTTATTAGTATCGGTCGATTTATGGATAGTGGTCGTCAAGTTAGTTTTGATAAAGAAAAATGCACTATTTCTCATAGTCTTAACAATATCACTCTAGTTGCACAAAGAGAAGGAAATATATATCTTTATTGACTTTGAACTGGCGGGATGAAAAATTATGTCTAGCATCTGTCTGAAGATGAAGGCTAATTTGTGTACTGAGAGGATGGGACGTATTCACGTGGACTTAATCGAAATTATCCTCGAAAGAATCTTGTCAAAGGGTTTAGAAAATCAAATATGAAAAGAGAATTTGTGTTCCATATCGACTCGAAAAACAAGTAAGAACATCATTTCTGGCATAAAAGAACATGGTATCGACTTCTTCTCCTTTACAACTACTTCATCTTGATCTATTTGGACGAGAAAGACATCTTAGTATAAATGGTAAGTTTTTAAGCATTTGTAATAGTAGATGATTTCTCTAGATACACTTGGGTATTATTCTTGACAACTAAGGATGAAGCATTTAAAGAGTTTGAAGATTAATAAGAAAACTTGAAACAAAGTATAGTTTCAAACTCATTTAAATTAGAAGTGACCATAGCCTTTGAGTTTGAAAAAGATTTTATAACCTTTTGTGATCGAAAGGTATTGCCATGAATTCTCGGCGCGAGGACTCCTCGACAAAAAGCGGGGTGGTGGAAAGGAAGAATAGGACTCTACGAGAAAGGCGGCCGAACTCTATTACAAAAAAGTAAGCTTCGAAAAGAAATTTTGGGTAGTAGCTATGATCACGAAGTAATTTGGAGATAGTCGACATTTGAATAATCGAAATGAACAAAAGCGAGGCCAAGAATGAACAAATTTGACTTTGAAATGAATGATCAAAATGAACATGAACACGAAGATTTACGGGATCTTTGAAATTGAGTCCCAATGATCGAGGAAGTTATGCATGATATCGAATGCGAAACGACTAGATATATCGAAGAATCATCCTCCGGAAAATATCATTGGAATGTCGATAAAGGTATAACCACGAAGGATTACAAAATCAACATGCATTCTACTGCATTTTATCGCGAGGTTGAGTCGAAGAATGCAAAGGATTTATCTTGATGAAAGCGGCTATTAGCCAAATGCGAGAAGAACTTGACAATTTGAGAGGTGCAGTGTGGGAACTAATGTCTCCTCTCGAAAGATGTTTCCATCATTGATGCGAAATGGGTCTTTGAGAAAAACTTGATGAGCACGGACAATCATTACGTAACAAAGCTAGATTGGTAGCTCGAGGATCTGATCAGCCGAGAGGATCGACTATGAAGAAACTTATGCACGATGTGAAAGTGGAATCAATCTGAATTACATTAGCTTTTGCTTTGCTACAAAAGTTCAAGCTTCATGAATGGATGTAAAAGCGCGTTCCTTAATGGACACATCAATGAAGAAGTATCGTCGAAACGACCTCACGGATTCGAACACGAAAAGTATCCTAATCATGTGTACACCACATGTGATGATAACTAATTAAATTATACATATATTTAGGTTGATGAACTTCATAGAAAGCGACGTCGATCAACATTAATTAATTGAGGTAAAGGGATATCATTTTCTTTCATACTCTAAATCTAACTTCTTATGGTAAATATTAGCTTTATAATTCACGAAATAGTTAAAAATTCCTTTGAGGTTTGCGATTCCTCTAATATCATTTCACATGAACCATCTTATTAAATTTTAATCATTATCTTTGAAATACGTATCTTGAATATCATTCTTGAATTTGACTCCATATTTTGGTCATCATGTTGGCAATTTGGATATTATTGGACTCTTGACAAATTAAATGTCAAATCTAGAATGTTTATTCTTTTATCTTATTATTCTTACACTTTCGTTCACCCTTTATATCATTGTTATTAAAATCGAGTTATTGTGAATATATATATTTGGCGTGGGTGCAAAGATAATATGATTGGTGGGGATAAATCTGAGGTCGAACCCTTTGAACTTTTACGATATTTGGGTATTGAGGCCCTTTCTTTTCGGTCGGTATGACGGGCCCCTTCATTCAAAATTTGGACTTTGAGCCCAGGGAAGCAAATGCGTTGACACACTACGTGGTAATCGGCGTGAACATTTTTATTTTTATTTTCTGAGTGGACTTTGCGTGGCCATTATAGAAATTTTCCCAAAATTATGTAGATGCCCAAATTGAACACTTCACCTCTAATTTGGAAATTTGGTGCGATGACCCAATGAAGCGACATGGGTCTTGTTGTTATTATTTTACAAAGATTTATATTTATAACTAAACAATTAAATTCCCAAATTAAAAAAAAGCAGAGACATCGCGTGACTCAGTATAGCTTTTCCACAATGACTCAGTATAACTTTTCTCCAAATTTCAAATTACTTGCTTTGCTCCACAAAAAAGTCACATTTAAAAAAATATATTTTAAGTAAATTAAAAAAATATTCTTGAAAATTTTGTAATATTTAAAAAAAATATGGGCTAAAATATTAAATATAATATTTAATTAATATTTTAGAAAATATAAGTAAAATAAATTTAATAATTTAATATTAAATATATTTTAATGGAAATATATTTATTATTTTAATTAATGATTAATTAAAATATATTTTAGGAAAATTAAAAAATATTTACCGGAAATTATGTAATATTTAGCTAAAATATTAAATATAATATTTAATTAATATTTTACCAAAAATATAAGTAAAATATATTTAATATTTTAATATTAAATATATTTTAAGCGGAAATATATTTATTATTTTAATTAATGATTAATTAAAATATATTTAAGGTAAATTAAAAAAAAATATATATAGGAAAATATGTAATATTTAAAAAAAACAAATATGGGGCTAAAATATTAAATATAATATTTAATTAATATTTTACCAAAAATATAAGTAAAATATATTTAATATTTTAATATTAAATATATTTTATAGAAATATATTTATTATTTTAATTAATGATTAATTAAAATATATTTTAGGTAAATTAAAAAATATTTCTAGGAAATTATGTAATATTTAGCTAAAATATTAAATATAATATTTAATTAATATTTTACCGAAATATAAGTAAAATATATTTAATATTTTAATATTAAATATATTTTAAGCGAAATATATTTATTATTTTAATTAATGATTAATTAAAATATATTTTAGGTAAATTAAAAAAATATTTACCAAAAATTATGTAATATTTAAAAAACAAATATGGGGTTAAAATATTAAATATAATATTTAATTAATATTTTACCAAAATATAAGTAAAATATATTTAATATTTTAATATTAAATATATTTATTATTTTTAATTAATAGTTAATTAAAAATATATTTTAGGTAAATTAAAAAATATTTATAAACTAAAATATTAAATATAATATTTAATTAATATTTTACGAAATATAAGTAAAATATATTTAATATTTTAATATTAAATATATTTTACCGAGAAATACTATATCTTGAGTTGTTGTGGATCTACATTGTCTTTTAATTACAGGTTTAATTGTTTAGTTATAAATATAAATCTTTGCAAAATAATAACAACAAGACCCGTATGTTGCTTTCGATTAGTCGTTGCTTGCAAAAGTTCCAAAATAGAGGTGAAGTGTTCGAATTTGGGCATTAACATAATTTTGGGAAAAATTTCTAAAATGGCCGTGTCATTTCGTCCACTTGTAAAATAAAAATAAAAAATATCCACGTCGGATCGCCATGGCGGTCAGCCTTATGTAGGCGCACAGGGCTCGAAGTCAATTTTTTTGAATAGAAAGGGGGGTTAGTTTGCGTTGGCCAGGAAGAAAAGAACTCAATCTTTCGAATATCGGAAAAGTTCGGTGGTCGACCTTTGCGTTTAACCCGTGATTGGTGAATGTCTTTGGCATGTATAAGCGAAAACCGTGAGTAAAAAGTTGTCTTTGGCGTAGTGCAAAGATGGGTTTGTTGATTGACGTGATCGTGACCAATTAGTGTTCTGATTGAATATATTTGACCCGTGGTGAAAAGATGGTATTTGTTGATTTCATGATTATGATCGAAACTATTGATTGGTGTTAAAGGAAAAAATATTGATAGTGAACATTTAAATTGGAGAAGATTGTGAACATCGTGATCTATTTTACTCTCTAATTGATTGTTATTTTTACATTGCGAGTTGTTGATATAAAACTTTATCATTATATTCTATCGGATCTTTTCCTTTGTTGAAGGCTAGAATAATTTATTATTCATTATCTTAGTCGTAATATTAACTTTCTTGGTATTTAAGCTCACCTTTTACCTTTTGCTCCATTGTTCTTTTCAAAAAATAAGAGTGTAGATGGGAATTTGAGTCGGGGTGTGGAGTGATGAATTAGAGATAGTTCTTTATAGTAGTCTTACGTCATGTTGTGTAAAATAGTTTGACAATAATTATATTGAAGAATTGTAATGTCTTGTCGTATCTTATCGACATTATAATAATTGGATGTGGATATTGTCATTATTATTTATGACACTGTAATAAAAGAATGTATGGTTGTGATATGTATTTTGACGGTCTAAATTGGGTTGTGAACTATATTTTGGGAGTGTCACACTAAATTTTAAAAGTATTAATTTTATAAATTACAAATGTACTTTAAAGTTCAAATATAAAATTTGAAATTAAGTTGACAAATATTGTAAGGTAATTGCAGCCAATGACTATAGAAGGACATAAGCTGGCACCCCAAAAGAAAACAATTAACACAGTGGTCACAATTATAAGCCCAAGCATTAAATGCCAGGCTAGGCCCAAAGGCTGGTCTTGATCATTATTTGCTACTCTCCTATTAATTATTTTTTAATTTTTAAATATATTTTTTGTCTTAAATGAGTATCAAATAAAATAACATTGAATATTTTAATATCGATTTATAGCGTAGTCAATCATATGAAATCTCTTTCGGCCGATGTTATAATGACATTATTTAATACTTTTTGATATTAAAAATTTAAGACCTTTAATATCACCATTTTTAAACTACTTCGTTTTACACGAACTTAATTATAAATACGTCACTCATAAATTTAAATTGCGTTATTTTATATGACTGTAGATAACTTATTTAGCGTGGTTGAAATTTTATTTTAATTTCCTATAAATAATTATAAATACCATATTTATTGTGTGTTCATGCTGAACATAATTAGTGGCACTGATTGGGAAACCATGAATTGCTTCCTATTGTTTGGAAGAGACGTGGAGGTATAAATCTGATTAAACTTTAAATTGTCAAACCAACACATTTATTGCAATCGTCATTTATACTCCCTTTGTTTCAAATCAAAATATTATTATTAATTTTCTAGAAATCAATTTAAAAAAAATTAAAATTTTTAACTGACATGATTTTTTTAATTTTTTAAAATAATAAATTATATAATTAATATTACTTTTTAAGTAAGTTATGATATTTATTAAGGTCATATTTCTTAACTTCTAATTGTTACCGCCTTGAAAAAATTCATCCTTGTATCAGCAAGTAATTTTCATAAAGATTCTATCTCCACATGAAAATATCATTTTAAACGTAAATACCAGATACAAGCAAGCAGTGTTGGATCTACTAAAGGGCAACATATAGGCAACTGCCCTTGCTGGAAATTTTTTATTTAGGTATATGAGTAAGATAAATATGTAAATTAATAAATTTAAAAAGACAGATTAATGAAAAAGTTAAATTTGAATGGGACAAAAAAAATTCATAAACCAATTAAAATACAAATATAAAAATCTTCTTATTTTTAAAGTTTGGTGAAATTTTATAAGTATTTTTTGTATAGTTTTTTGTTTTGAATATTCACCAGCGTGTGAACTGTGAATGATTGTTTGATTGAGTTTGAATTTATTTATTTTTTGTTATTGATTTGGTTGAATCACAGTTCTTTGTTTGTTTGATGCAGAATGAGTTTTGGTTTTTAATTGTTTGATCTTCAATTGAAAATATAATCATTTTGGTTGAGTAATTTACATCTTTATTATGATAGCTTACTGATGATTTTTAAGCATATTTATAATTAAAAATGGAAAATGGAAACATATAAAATGATACCAAAACTAGTCTATGCTTTAAAATTAATTCATGGTTTTGTTTAAATAAAGAAAGCAAATTTATTTGAAGCTTTGAGTATTTGGAAAATCATTCAAATTGATTATATAATGAAATGTAAAGAAATAAATTTTAAATTATATTTAAATATTTTTTATTTGAATTTTTTTAATTTGGATTATGAATATTTATTGTAATTTGTAAACATAATTATGATTATTTAATATTATAATTATTTTAAATTTTCTATATTTAACTTTAACAAAAAATTAATTAAAATTCGCTCATGTTACGAAAAATTTTTAAATTCGCCCCTGGATACAAGATATAAGGTACAAGAGGTGCCAGATACATACCCACAATATTATTATATTGACTCTAAATTCTAATATCTCTATTGTAAATTATTATATTCTCCCATCGTTGCCATCAGGTCACCGGTGTGTTCTTTTACAGGTTTATATCACCTTCAGATCTGACGATAAGTCTTTGATGAAATTGAGTGCTAACAATATTTATAATTGTATTGATATAAATTAAATAAATTTATATTAATTTTAAATTTAAAAATACTAAAATTAATTTTTAAAATTAATATTAATTTATAATTTAAAACCGAGGTAATATACACTTGGGAGAAAATAACGCGTTCTCAAATCACTCGAACAGTAAAATAAAAAGTCATTTGTCTATTTTCCTGTTACTTGGATGTAATTCTCAGCCTAACCACATGCAACAACTTCTGTCCTACTCAATTAATTATTCTTTAAACATAATTAATTATTCTTTGCTAATACCATAAATTTTCATAAATATTTTAGTCCCACCCGATATGAACCGTTGGTTTTGTTACTGAATTAATTTGTTGCGACTATTTGCATCTATTTCAATCATGGCGTTATTATGCATTGAAAGGTTAAAATAATAATAATAATAATAATTAATAAATAAATAATAGTAGGGAACTGTGACTGATCCAAATCAAAGTTGACATGCATTAATACAAGGAGAAGAATAAAGAATGAAGAGGAAGGAATTAATATTTTTATATGTATTTTGATATTTTTAAATAGTTTGAGTATCTGATAGTTTATATTTTTTATGTGAGAAGAAATTATGTAGAAATATCAAAAATCTGATGGAATAATGATCTTCAAGATAAACTAATATTGTGATTATATATATATATATATATATGTAATTAATGTATCTTAAATAAGTAAAGGATTTGTGATAATAATCATGAACAATTTATTATTTTTGAAAATATAAATTTATAAATAAAATAACTAATTAGTGAAAGAGTATTATTACTGGATAGTAACCCGTGAAGTCGAGATTGTTGTTAAAGGCATGTGAATTGATCCAAGTATCTTTAAGGTCTTCTCTCGCCTCATGCGTCGGTTTCTTTAAAATTCTACAAACGATATCTATCAAGATATATATCAAGCCTTGGTAAATAATGCATGATAACAATTCAGAAAATTCTAATTGACAATTTATTTTTTGTAGTAGTTATTTGTTTGTAAGAAGAATGGGAAGATAGAAGAAAAGATCAATTATGCGAACCTTCCATATAACTTCTACTATATACCATATGCATATCTCTTATATATATATATATATACGGAAATATACAAAAGCGAGCATAAAAAGCAGGCAAAAGGCGAGCAAAGTAAGTCTTTGGTGTCTATATGGCGACAGTTCGGCCGTAAGCCATAGTCTTAATGACGAAGGTCGAGCCGTCTAGCCATGAACCTAAAACTGACGGTTAGCTCTTTAAGGTTAAAGCTTTAGAGGCAGATAGTATATATATATATATATATATATATATATATATATATATATAAGTTACATTATAACTATTCAATTATATATTTAACTATACTTATTAGTACTAATTATGTAAGTTACATATTAGTAATAATTAGGAGTTAAATAAATTTGAATAGTCTCACTATTTTCATTTTGTTCAAAATAAAATAAACTTCTATTAAATAAAATTAAATAAAAATAGTTTTATCAAACAATCTTACTATCGATCCCCCATTTGTTTGGAAAACTACTTTTCATCAAACAACTACATCAGAACAACTCCAAGGCATTGTGTGCGTAAAAGAATGTGTGACCCGAACATTGAACATTCCCTTAGTGTAAACAACTCGAAAGTCACATCGAAGTTAAAGGTGTCCGTAGATTGAACCTCTGCTTACATATGATATGGTAGGAATTGTCACACACACACACAAAATCCTCCCACCACGGTGAGTATTCTCGATTGCTTTGCTTATTATGTGGCAATGCAGCATGATATCTCATTTCAGTGAACCTCTAAGAGAGTAAAGCCTGACCCTACATAAAAGCGGCTCCACTACTAGTTACGTAATTACATGTATGTGCACACCTAGGGGGGGTGAATAGGTGGTTAAGCTAAAAGTGATAAGCATTTGAAAACTTTTTGAAATTTTACGCTACAAGTTTAATTCGAGACGACTACACACATGCCTTTGAGTGTCTGTTTTTAGTTTATGATTATCAGGATGACTAGACCCATACTGCTTTGAGTATGCGGGTAGGCGTGATGAATAAAAATATGCGAGCGTGAATAGCGGTTAAAGAGATAAGCGAAATAAAAATCACACCAAGATTTTTACGTGGTTTAAACCCACTATCCTCTACTACAGTAGGCGTAATCCCGTCGATCCTACTTTGGGATTGGAGACTCTTTTTATTGACTTAATATTGATTAAATCTGATAAAAGAACTCCACTATTCTGAAAAAGCTTTCCAGCGATGGACACCTCTTGCCCCTTTGCACCTCTGCAGCCTTCTCACCTTGAGACATTTGCCTCTACTGACCTTGAAAGCTCTCTTTGAGCGGACCTATCCCTCTTTGGATCGATCGAGCAGAACCAAGCTTTGAACTTTGAATATAATAGAAGAAATTACAATAGACTTCTTATTTTCCGACCCTGAAAAGAATTATAGGCGATCTGATGAATAACTAGAAATAAACAATGAAAGCTCTCGATAGGATTCTTCTACGTATAGTGGCGTGAATTAGCTTCTTGTATCCTATCCTTGGTAGTGAGATAAGACTATATATAAAGAGACCCAATTTATAAAATCATTAGCGAAAGAAATCTAGGTCCCTTTAGCAATCATCCGTAATTTCAATGACTTTGTATGAGGAAAGCGATTATCGCTTTTCTTTATTTGATTTTGATGAAATTTGGTGAAATAAAGGAGAGAAATTCTACCCCTGATCAATTTGTGTTAGCAGGAACAAAGGAGATAATTAAGGATAAAACTCGATAAGCTTCTTTAAGACTCCTTTTCAAAATAGACTACTAACTCATGTGGGCTCCATAAGCAAGATAAAATCCTTAAATAAAATATCACCTTACGGAGAATACTCTGTAATGAATTAGAAGTACCAATTTGGGCTATTTGGAATAACATT
The DNA here is from genome assembly GCA_020205615.1 of Panax quinquefolius. NCBI lineage: Eukaryota > Viridiplantae > Streptophyta > Magnoliopsida > Apiales > Araliaceae > Panax > Panax quinquefolius. The sequence goes on along the minus strand of CM035172.1, from coordinate 39,351,102 downwards.
TAATAACATAAACCCATCTAATAATATTTGATAGCATTAAAAATATAAATACCAACATTCCTTAATAAACTCAAATTCAAATCATCCTTAATAAACTCAATTCCTTAATAGACTCCAAATCAAATCTTCCTTAAAAGTGTTCATGTAATAACCATAACCCATGCATATTAATTATAATATTATAACAAACCATGAACCATGCACGTATACAACATACTTAAATTAGTCATCATTGAAAACATCATAAAATCAAAAACCAACAAGTTCATATAGGAAAAGTGTTTCACAAGTGTTTCTGTTGCTAAGAACACAGCAACTTTGTTAAGAGTATAACTCAGCATCGGTCGTGCAACAGACGTTACTATCTTAAACTACATATGAAACCACATCGATAGTAACACAGTCAGCAACTGTGACTTGTTTTTCCCATTGAGTTCCCATCATCCCTGACTCAAAGTGGTTTAAGTTCCATATCACAAGTAGTTAAACTAACTAAGATCTCGTCAAAGTCTTAGTAAAAAGCGTAGATAAATATTATAATACCTTCTTGTATCAATTATCTAACAAAAATTATGTATATGACCAACATGTCAAGACTTACCATTAAAGGTAATCTCATATGCTCTATACAAAATAATTTCATTATCACATCATAATGAACTAAGCAATGGAAATGGCCACAATTTGATGTTTTAACAACAAATTTCGATTCCATTTGCTTTCTCCATCATATAAATCAATAGTATTACTTGCTACTCCAAGTAAATTATTTCCTCACTTAAGGGTAATAATATATCCACACTACTTGTAAAATATAATTATATATTCACCTACTTGTAAAATATATAATTATATATATATATATATATATATATTCACTACTTGTAAATTTATAATTCTCTCACTAAAATATAAGTGACACTTATATGATCTATTAAAACATTGAGAAATATAACAAAAACCAATGTAAATCATTAGTATACTAAGTTTAAAAAGCGTATGCAATATCGATCTCATGCATTGCATATCAAACACAAACGCTCCCACTTGCGTATGTGTACTTGACTTTCTGATAGTTATATCGAATTAACTTTTAGTGTACCACTCTATTAAAAATTATTAAATTCTTCAATCTCAAGAAGGTATATCAAACTTAGTTTAGTATAGCCTCTCAACACAATTTAATTGGTTTAGTTGGAATCCCTTTATGTTTTCACATGATAATAAGATAACATCTATTTTACAAGTCTTTCGGCATAAAAGACAAAATAGATAATTCTTAAACTCGTTTACGTTAACAATACTATGTAAAATGATCGACATATCATTAATATACACAAAACTATCACATTATAGTTTATCTGATTATATTATTAGTGTAAACATATAAATAATTATATATCCAGATAGAATCTCGAGGTTAATATGCATATTATCACTAATATGCATGTGTCCACTTGAATATTTATAACTTAGTTTCAATCTCCTTTATTGAACTAAATCACTGATAAATATTTTGGATCATATTTAGGCTACTAAAATAGGTATTTTAGTTACCAAATTATTATATTGATTTCCTTCACCAAATCGATATTGCTCTTTCTGAGTTAGGTTTATAACCCGTTGAACCTTAGATAATTAATTAAGTGAAATAAGTTTGCACTTCAATATTATTCAAAAATTTGTATTTCAAAGACTTTTATTTCACAGAACTACACAATCAAATTGAATTTCACAACAAGAAATTCATAAGCCTTACTATTTTTTACATAAATAAAATTATGCTCCAAATAGTTCAAAGGCCAAATTTAGTCTATAAATAAAAATCTTAAAGAATCACTTTTACACTTTTAAATAATTGATATCTCATTGAATAATTTCAATTCACAATATTATGCTCACCACTTCAAATGAATTTTAGATTAATTGACATTTTATGTGACAATGTTCCTATAAATATTACTTTCACATGAGAATATTAAGGAACACTTCTCAAAACAAAAAATAAGTTATTGTATATTTTATGTATTAGTTATTCATATATAGATTGTGACATAAGAATCTTTTAGAATACCCCACATAAGAAAAATAAGCTCTTATTTTTTTTTGAATTACATAAAATCTCAAATCAAAAATTATTTAACATGAGAACTTAAAATAAAATTATACGTATACATTTTTTAAGTATACCAATACGTAACACTTGACTCTATGTAAATAGTATAAAATTCATTATATACAAATTATAGTACTGACTTGTGCGCCTTGAAATTAGGTATCGTCACCCGTCTTGGGTCGCCACTTACATGGTACATAAATTCAAATACAACTTCTTAATATAGCATAAGTGTATGTCTCGACATAAGCGTGAGTTTGAATACAAATATTGTCTACTAGATACAAATATTGTGGCGCCCCCAAAATTAGGTATCGTCACCCGTCTTGGGTCGCCACTTACATGGTACATAAATTCAAATCTGACTTACTTAATATAAGCGTCGTGTATAATACGACATAAAAGCGTGATTTGAATACAAATATTGTCTACTAGATATTATACAAACTCAAAAGAGTCCTCATTACAACTATTATCACCACTATTTCACGAGAATAGTGAGGACAACTATTCTTTATCCTACGGACCATTACTCGTTCCCAGGCTTCGTCCCGGTATTTATGTTCTCATTTCACGAAGAAACGGTGAAAGAAAGGGTGAGCTCAACTAGCCCGATGAAATATTATGACTAAGATAATGCGAGAATAAATTATCATTAGCCTTCAAATGAGTGTTAAAGCGATAAAATCTGATAGACAACGGTTTAAGCTGCATGAATATCTGATCCATTAAAAAAGTCGAGTAGAGAATAAAATCTCTTTGTCTTTTAGGTTTTAAAGGTTTTCATCAATTTTTTTTATCGGCTGAGACTCGACAATAAATAAACCACCACATCTAATCATCCCTGTACCCACAGTCGAGGATTTTCATCAAATTATCAATGGTCGTGACTATCTTAGAATCACCCCTAGTCATAATCATACCAAAAACTATCCATCAACGCATTACAGGGCCCTTTGAGGACTTTTATCACATCATTTATAACAAGCCGTGATTATCTTAGAATGATCCACAGTTGTAATCATACTAAGTTCATCTATATGCGTAAGCGAAGATAACGTAATATAACATGTAGGGATGATGACAATGACATAATAATTCAATAAAACAAGTTCAAGAATTAATTTATCTAGGAATTATTAACGTCCAAATTGTCGACGAATCTTTATTTTGTAGAGTAAAATTCAAGAATGATCGGAAGAATATTTTCATGAAAAGATCTTTGGATGAAGCCTTGAAATATCGAGGATATTCCACTAATTTCATGGAGTATAGAAGTCGAAGTTTTAAACAAATGGGTATAATAAAGAATGGAATAACAAAAAAAATCACCGTGCATGCGGTACCGCGCCAGACCGAGTTATTCAGCAGAATAATAATAACGGAACGGTCGGTGAAATTCACACGCAAGCGGATGATCAACAGAATAATAAATCTTTGAATAATAAGCAATGGAACCGGTAGGTGTAAAACACGCGAGACGAGGATATTTCAACGAGGATAATAAATGCGGAATAATAAGCAATGGAACCCGAGTCCAGATGTAAAACACACAGACGAGGATATTCCAGCGGAATAATAAAGAATGGAATAACGAGAAGAAGATCACCAAGTATAGGGGATTAAGCGTATACTGAGTTATTCAATGAGAATAAATAAGAATGGAATAACATAAGGATTTCACCAAGTATAGAATTCTGCGCGTATCTGAGGTTATGTATAGGGTATACCACTTTTACTGAGTTATTCAGCGAGAATAATAATGAATGAAATAATGAAGTTCTCTTAATGAATAAGAAAGAATAACACCACTTACGGAATGACAAATAATACCCCTTACCTTAGAAGAAGCGAATATTGGCGAAGTGAAGTAGCGAGAATACTCTTCTTCTTTTCTCTCTATAGATTTTCTCTATAGCTTCTCTCTATAATTTCTCTCAGAGTTTGGTGAATTAAATAAGAAAATAATGAAGGAATGATCTTTATTTATAGGAAAATGGAATGCGTAATAACTAATCCATGAGCAGTCAGTTGATTTACTTTAATCGGCGGTCCATATTTAAAGCAAAATCTTTTAAATAAAATATAATATATTCTATTTATATAAAAACATTTTACTATCACCAAACTTATGCTAAAAACTCTTATACAAAACACTATGCAACTTTATCGTAATAAAATATAATATATTACATTTATAGAATAACTTTAATAAAGTATTACATTTTATATAAAAAGATGTTTATGTTTTATTACGTTAATAATCTGAATAAAACAAAAGCGTCGTTATCATTATAATAATTCATATTATTAATCGGCTGATAATGGAATCAAAATGGTGACTTCTCACATAAGCATCGATAATCAATCAGGTGTCTTTCTTTATACAACCACACGTATTCTTTGTACTTTTATTTAAGGTAGTTCGATAGTATCCACGGTAAAACTTCGTGAATTATTTGATAAAATATTTTGTCGTTTTCTCGATCGAAATGCAATGAATTACATTGTATGAGGTCCCTTTGATGATTGGTAGTTATCTGAATATTCCTTGCTAAGCAAGAATATTCCCAGGCCAATCGAATATAATATAACCACTTGCATACTTTGCAAAATTTATAAATACTACACAACTATAATATTATCTCAAATTCACCATAATATTAAAAATTATTTCGACAAAATTTAAATCTTTATTGATAAAATGCGGGGTCTCACTGATCTCCCCTCGCTTATGGAATTTAAGCCCTCAAAATTAGGGTACGTACACTGGTATGATAAAGAGGTGAAGATACCTTGAATACCTTTATCGTTGAAAACATTAAATTCATCTTTGCTGATCTGCCGAAGATATTCATTAACAATTCATCTTTGCATTCTGGGCCGAAGATATACAATTTATAAAACCAATAATCTTTGAGACTCGACTTAATAGTATCACGACCACGAATTATCCGTACACTACGGGCAAGGATAATTGTGTTTTCAATTACTGATCATGATTATCTCAGAAACAATCCTCGGTCATAATCATACCAAGTCCATCTATGCTGCGCGTAAGCCGCGAGATGACTTTGAACACATCCATGAATTAATATTTCATTCTTTGAGACTCGAAACTCGATAATTAATCCACATCGTCGAATCATCCACACACTACAGGGCTGATGATATTCTTTAGTATCACGACCACAAATTATCCATACACTACGTGCGAAGATAATCGTGTATTCATTAGTATCACGACCACAAATTATCCATGCACTACGTGCGAAAGATAATCGTGTATTCATTAGTATCACGACCACAAATTATCCATGCACTACGTGCCAAAGATAATTGTGTATTCATTAATATCGCGACCATAAATTATCCGTACCTGGCGTGCGAAGATGTCGTGTATTCATTAGTATCACGACCACAAATTATCCATGTACTACGTGCGAAAGATAATTGTGTATTCATTAGTATCGCGACCACAAATTATCCATACACTACGACCAAAGATAATCGTGTATTCATTAGTATCGCGACCATAAATTATCCATGTACTGCTACGGCGAAGATAATCGTGTATTCATTAGTATCACGACCACAAATTATCCATGCACTACGGCCGAAAATAATCGTGTTTTCAATTACGGTTATGATTATCTTGAAACAATCCACAATTAATCATACCGAGTCCATCTATGCCTTCTGAATGAGATGACTTTCAACGTAATATAAGCGTGAGGATAATGATATAAAGAATCGATCGAATGAGATAAAGGATAAATATTAAACATTTATAATATAATTTATCGAGATTGAGAATATCCCCATGTTATCAATCACTTAATAATCTCATAATCTAATATCATTAATCTTATAACGATATTTTATCACTTCTTAAATTTATAAACAATTTATCTCAATTGTTTACGCTTTACCATATAATGCATTTAATTATTCAAAATGCCATACTCATAAGATATCATCACCATTATCAAATCCCTCGAAAAAAAATATGCATATACTCTATATAGGATTCTCACAGCCATAAAATCCTATTTTCAACTTTGTTACTTCACATAACATATTTAACTTCTATATATTTAAGTAACTAAACTATTTTCATGAAAATACCAAATCAGTCCCAAAAATATTTCTTTTCTGGAATTTAGCATAATATAGTCCCATAATGAAAATATATTTTCTCGGAATTTTTAAAATTCATTTACTATTTTTCAAAAATTAATTTCTAATTAATTCCTTAAGAAATTAGCTACCTCAAGTTTAACTCCAAAAATTCCCAAATCTTGGCAGGACCTTACACATGTTATCGTGAGCTTCTAGTTTAAATTTCATGGTCATCGGAGTTATAGAACTCTAGTTATAGCGTTTTTCGTCGAAAAAACTTAAATATTGAAATAGTCATAACTTGCTCATTTTAAGTCAGAATGAGCTCATTTTTGGACAGGAGGTACTTTATACCATATACCTTCATGTCCCAATAGGCCATAATTTTTCTCATAATTTAAGTAGCCAAAACAGCCCCTCTAAAATCATGGCAGCAGCTTTTTCGGTTTTTACAGCTTTGCACTCCTTTGCTAAAATCAGTCCACACAAAAATCTACAACACCTTTTCAGGTAATTCCACTTGGATTAATTAGGTAACTCATAGATCTAACTCTAGGACTTGACCACACTCAAAAATTCAAAATATAATAGGAGATATGGTCAATTGAATTTCATATTCGTTTTTCACCAAAATCGATTTTCAACTCTTTGTGATTTCTAAGAAACTTTCATGTTTTCACATACTAACCAACATAACTCATTATAACACTTACTAATACCACGTATACCCATGATTTTCATTAGTCCAATGCTTTTATTATGACTTTCATCATAATCCACGTAAAGCAGATCCTTTTAGTTGAAGAAATATTTGAGGGTTTAAGAAATACTCTTCCTCTCATATACTCATATATCCCACATTCATTATAAAAATATCACCGTTAATATATTATTAAAATAATATATTTAAATGAATTATTTTATCGAGAACAAGATAAAATATTAATTTTCAACAATTGTCATTTTAAAAATTTTTCCATCTATATCCACATAAAATCAATATTTTCTCATCTTGATAATTAATTATTCACAAATAATATTACAGAATCACAATATTATTGACAACAGTGGTTTCGAGGAAAGGGGCTTTCCAATAAGAATTTCTTCTTCTTGGTAGCCGTGATTAGATGACAAACCTCTCCTTGAGCGGAACTTTACAGACATTATCAATAATGTTATCTAATAATATTATGAGGATAATATAAATTATTTCTTCGATAATGAAAAATCTTTATGTGTAATGACAATTATTGAAACAATGACAATATAAAATATCAACGCAACAATTATTAACTCAATAAAATCTTTGAGCGAGTAATTCTTTGTAACCATTATTGAGTAGTGCCTTCTACGTAAGAATCAATAATTGGTGCAATACTGGTGTCTTCTTATTCATTGACAGCGTATTAGTGTTTTTTTAACCACGGGTATTCAATGAGTAATAACTTGATAACAACTTCATGTAGTTATTTAAAAACAACTTATATTTGTCGTTTTCTTCATCCGATCGCTTTTCAGTTATAGGGCCGGCACATTGTTTGCAATGTAAATACGAATATTCACAACGGTCACGAATATTCCACGACCAAACGAATATTCCCAAGCGATAATGAATATTTTATAACCACTTGCTTATTTTGAAATATTTGCATATTTAACCCTTAACTATCCACATTAATCAAATCGACCCTTACTTATTTCAAAATAATAAATAAAGGAAATTCCTTTTTTATTTAAAAAATTTCGAGGTCTTCTGACCTCCCTCATTATGAAATTTCGTCCTCGAAATTGGCGTCACGTACACAGTGTTTGAAAAGGTGAGGATACCTCGCTTTCATTTAGTTTCAATTCCCGGTCATTTCCTCTATAGCATGATTCCTCCACAAAACTTTAACTTGTGGTATAACCTTTTCTTGCGTAGGACATGCTCCTTCCTATCCAACATCTTGTGGTACCTCTCATACGTTAAGTCTTGTTTATCTCGTGGGGTTACAACTTTCGATAGCGTGGTTCGGGTCTTTCACATATTTACGAAATGCAGATATATGAAACACATTATGAACACGAGACATACTTGGAGGTAACTGCAGTCATAGGCTACATTTCCTACTCGGTCGAGAATTTGAAATGGGCCAGATAAATCATGGATTGAGCTTTCCTCTCTTCCCAAATCTTGTAACTCCCTTCCATGGAGCAACTTCATGACAATACATGATCCCCTACATTAAATTCCCGTCCTTTCGATGAAGATCGCATAACTCTTTATGTCGATCTTGTCTAGTTTGTATCGTTGTCGAATCATTAGTCATACGTACTTAACTCGGGTCCCAACAATGTTGCTTCACCCACCTCATCCCAACATATTGAGAAGCGACATTTTTGTCCATATAATGCTTGAATGGAACCGTACTATATTTGTTTAATAACTATTGTTGTATGAGAATTCCACTGATGGCAAGTACTTATCGACTTCCTTTGAAATCTAGGACCACGAGTTTTAATATATCTTCAAGAGTTTGAGTAGTCCTTTCGATTGCCCATGGTTTGAGGATGGTATGCTAAGCCAGATAAATGAAATTCGTGCCCATAGCTTTCTCAAACTAACCCCAAAACTATGGATCTTTGGCATGCCGTGCAATCTCACTGATCTCATTCATTTACATCGTACGAGAAAAGGCGTTCAAGGAATAAGTCTCTGCATGTCGGTGAAAAATGAGTAGACTTGGTTAATCTATCAACAATAACCCAAATCGCATCTATGCCTTGAGAAACCTTGGGAAGATTAGTAATGAAATTCGGGGTAATGTGTTCCCACTTCCATTTCAAAATCTCGAGTGGTTGCGATGGACCCTTTGGCACTTGATGCTCGCCTTTACATGTTGATAAGTTAAACATCTCGAGATAAACTTCGCGATCTTTCTCCTCATATTGCTCCACCAAAATGTATGTTGAAGATCATAATACATTTTGGTACTCGAGATGGATTGCAAATAATGTGTTGTGTGCCTCCATCATGATTCTATGCTTCAAATCAAAATCATTAGGAATCTGCAAAGTCTGGAGGTTGACTTCGAAGTATTCCTTCTTCATCAATTCTCGCTTAGGAATAGCTCCTTCTTGTACTTTCTTCTTCATACGCATCATTTCCGAATTGGTGGCTTGAGCGACCTTAACTTTTTCTATTAAATGAATTTTAACTAGGTTTAGAGCCATTATATGAGATTTTAGAAATGAGTTTTGTCTGGGTTCAAATCGATACAAAATTTAATATCGAAGCGTGTAAAAAATCGAGTTTAAAAATTTTACAAACCATATAAAAATCGGATTTCACCCGGATTTATGCATAATTATTAATTAAGCGAAAAGATAAAGAATAAAATCATACCCTTGAAGATCGAGCTTCCTCGGTACAAGTTCACCTCCAATCCTTTTCGCGTTGACTTGAATCCATGGGGTTTGGTTCCTTCCTTTGATCGGCGTTAGCCACCCGTATGTTTGGCCTCTAGGGTGATCCACGAGGAAGAATAAAATTCAAGAAGATGGGTATATTGGCTAAACCTAGTTTTCTATCTACATAGAAAAAGGCGTACTCTCGACAAATTGGAATTATGTCGTTGTTGTAAAAAAGTCAACAACCTCCTACACCGATAATAAGACTCCTCTTATTTATAGATGTCAAGTAACCCACCTTAACAATTAAGAATTGGGATTTATTTTAATTAATTAAATTCTTTTAATTAAAGGGGCTCCTAATCTTATTAGGGATAATTAATTAAACTCCTTTAACTAATTTTCCTTCTAATCGATTAGGAATAAATGAAATACTTATATTAAATTAATTTCTAAACTCTTTTAGAAATTAAAATAATAATAATTGTAATAATATTAATAAGACTCCTCTTATTAATTTATATTTAATATTTCTAAAATATTAAATAATAAATATTAAGCTATTTAATTTATTACATCACCATAGATTAAATTAAATATACATAACTATATTATTACGATTATGCCATTAACTTCTTAAATAATTATTCTTCCTTTTATGGTGTGACCCTTTAGGTTCTCCGTATTAAGCAGGTTGTGAATAAATCAATTAGAACAATTCTAATCTTATTTAAATAAATAAATTAAACAATTAATTTATTTAAATAAATAATATTTATTCTCTGATAGGGATAAGCCTCCTAGCGATCGGCGACTTTCCGGATAATATAGATTTCAACATTAATCATAAAGAACCTTTGAGTAAATAGTTCTTAAAATGCAATTCAATCCTTCCACCATCTGATGTCCCGATTAAATATAAGGCATGGAATTCTTTGTCAAGTCTTATTTTATTTAATTATATGTATTTCGATCCTTAAATGCCACAACTCAAATAATGCAAATTAGAAACTCCTTTCTAATTTCATTACATATAACCCGAGGACTCTTTGGGTTGTCATTTATCGAATCACATAGGACATTTCTCTTCTTTTATTAGAAGTGGTAGATTCTTTATTGATCGTACATTATCTCCGTATGCACTGACTTATTATACCCAAGCATACCCTTTGATATACCCTAAGGGTCTTAAGGAATAAGTCAAAGTATAACTCATCATACACAAGATCTTATGATGATCTCGAGTCAAGGATTACTTGTCTACTACTATCACTCTCGAAATTCTATTGACGAGGCAAATAAAACTCCATTAGGTATTCCTTAGCGAGCCACGTTCGGTGAACTTATTCTCTAATAAGCACCTACATACTTGCTTTAGTGTCTCCACACAAATGATCGTGAGATCAATCATCCTCATCGATGAAATGACAGCGTATGTACCCGATCTATCAGGATTCACTAATCCCCGATTTAGTAATCAATGATTGGGAACTATTTTAGTTTTAAGCTTTCAAAAATTTAGATCTCATTAGAATGATCATCATCATTATTCTAAAAGCATTGCTTAAAACTATGGGTTTATCACATATTATAAAAGCGACATCGTGTAGATAATTAAAAGCCTTTAATAAATTAATACTTTTTATTAATAAATGAATAAGATTATTTGAAAGTATATGCTTTATCATCAAAACATGATTGGCTTTAATGCATACTACTTTCAATCTCCCACTTGCACTAAAGCCGATCGTCATTGGTATCTTATACTCTTCTTCTCTAAGTGGCGATTATCCTGTTTGTTGGATAAGCTTTAGTTAATGGATATGTAATGTTGTTCTTGAGAGTCCACTTATCTACATAGTGATTTCCCATCTTCGATGATTACAATAATCAAATGAAAGTGCCACTGACACATGTTTAGATCGAAGATGAGACTTGGGAACTATTCCTGATTACGTAATGAACTTTTAATCCAAACAATCAACTTGCGACTTCATTTATAGCTATATACTTTGTCTTTATCACTAAACCGACAACTCTTTCTTTGTTTGGAACCTTTCGATTCTTTGCACCTTTATTGAGATAACGCTTTACCTTAAAGTGGATTTTTACATCATCTTGATGCATGCGAAAAAACTTGAGTCATTAAGCCCTCTGGTTTTAATTTAGACCCACCATGAATATGATCACATCCTTAGTCTTGGGTTAAGCACTTTAAGATGTTTTTCAGCGACTCATAGTGAACTTCTCCATAATATGGTGATCGACATTAGGTCTCGTATATTTCATTGCATACATGATTGTCACTCATGCGACCTCTCTTTTCGAGAGTCTGTGGGGACTATTAAGAGATACACTCCATAGCTCATCGACATGAGACATCTCTTGGAGTTTGCCATGCTAAGCGACTTTAGCATCAAATGAATATCGTTCCTTGGGTTAAGTCGAGCATCCTCTTAAATCTATCTATATAGATTTATATCCCTGATTAAGATACTCTTCCCCAAATCATTCATGGAGGAATGTTTAGACAACTTTATCTTTCTTGATTGTAGCATTGGTATGTCATTTCCTTATCGTAGTAGTATATCAACATATAATCTTAGGAATGTCACGGCGCTCCCCATTTGACCCTTTTGTACACACTAGAAGTCTTACCTCATCGAATGTAACTTTGGATCATCATCTTACATGATGTGTACCTCATCATCATCATCCATGATGAATCCATACCTCTAGGTATCTTTGGTACTATTCAGTTCTGATTGGTTGTGGTACAATGGGTCTATCTATCTCTGAGGTTTCTCTTATTTGACTTATAGTGTTTTGTGGTTCTTGAACTCTTGAGATCTATTATCCTCCACTAGCCCCTTGATGATAAACACCTTTTATCTTAGAAAGCGGCGTGTTTCATAACAAACACCTTTTTGCTAAGTAGAATTATAGAACATATACCCTAAACTTACTTTAGGATGTCCACAAATCTGTACATGTCAAATCTTGTCCCAAGCTTATCCTTTGAAACCTTTTCACATAAGTTGGACAACCCTTATCTTAACATACTTAAGATTAGGAATCCTCCACATCCATAACTTTTATGGAGTCTTGGTGGATTTTGAGGTTACCTTTTCGTAGAATGTCTGACCATTTCTAGGACATTATCCCAGAAGGATATTGGAATGTCGGTAAAATCATTATGGATAGCACCATGTCCAACAAGGTATGATTTTTCCTTTTAGATACATCAATCGATTATTGCGTATCGGGGAGGCGTCCATTATGAGAAAACCATTTGAGATGATCTAGAAACTTATTGCACAAGTATTTATTCCTTGATCTAATCAAAGAATCTTAATACATTTTGCCAATTTGTTTCACTTTTGAATTCTTTGAACCTTTCGAATAATTCACACTTGTATTCAAGCAAATACACACATTGACTCTTTGAATGATCATCTCCTTTTCTTATACTAATTTGTTCGATATGCAAAATTATTTTCATGTAAGTCAGTATACAAAATTTATTAAGTAATATTCGATTCTATACAAAACATTATTATTATAAATAGAACAACAATTGTTCTTAATTATAATACCAAAGATTTCATTGTCAATGATAAAATGGAAATAATATTTTTAACAAGAAGCTGGAATCTGATAACAACTTATTGACTTAATAGATTTGCCCGTAAGCATTGCTAAACTATAAGTTTCTATGGTTAATGTGACCTTTGCTTCATTTTCCACACATAGGATTACTTATATTTGTTTAGCTTTTCTACTTACTGCTTGGTCCTTCATAAATCTATATTTATGATAACGAAGTCGGTATCAATACCCAGTAGAACCTTGACTTAAAGAAAAATTTATTTCAATCATGAACAAAAGCGTATTATGTAGAAACTTCACTAAGCTTCTTTGGTTAGCCTCTGCTGCGAATGCTTCTCATGATTTCTTTCCGGTGTCGGGCTTATTGCGGTGGAAGCAAACTCCTTTCTATCCAAAGTATCAGTTTTGTTCTTATTATCCTTTGTTTACGCCTTACATTTACCTTCTTTGAATCGTTCTTCTTTTAGAAGATCCTTTGGCCCCTACCGGTAAGACATTGTCTTTCTTGGTTGGAAAGTGACTCTCGACATTTTTCAATATGTTAAGCAAATCGGTGAGGTGATATCTAGCTTATTCGTATGAAAAATTCACAACAATTATGAAAGAAGTCAAGGGTGAGTGCGAAGATCAAATCTTGGCTCAACTCTCCATCCATGACAAAACCATTGTCTAATTGATCAATCAAATTGATTATTTTAAGAACTTTTATGCATCTTATAGTGCCATTGGCCATTCTAGATCGGAAGAGCTCCTTAGATGTCGATATCTATCAGTCTACTTTCCTCACCATCGACTACTTGATGTGCGGGAATATAGTAGAAGTATCCATAGTTTCATCTTGTATTTGAAGCTCGTTCTTTCGTAGATCACGAGCATGATGCGTTGAGCAATTGTGCATCATCTTGCCACTTTCTAAAAGTAGCGATCTCTTCCTCGGAGGCATTATGCGCAACCATTGCGAGGATAGGCGTATTAAGGACATAAGATAGCTTTTCGGTATGAGAACTATTCTCAAATTCCTTAACCAATCCGTTTAATTGATTTGGTTAATTTAGCATCTAATATACCCAGCGATGATAGTAATTTTAGACATTGTAAAATTACGTAAATGAATTTATAATTAACAACATTTTAACATACATTCTTTTATTAATTACCAAAATAAATTAGGTCTTGTTTTAAATTGGTATCTCCCACTATTTTCTTCAAACTATATTACCTCACTTATATAGTTCGGCAAAATCTAATTAAAGATTTGCTAGTGAGAATAAGGATCCCATTTCAAATGTATATAGCCTTGTGGTGACACGACAAACTATATATAAATAAATAGGTAGACAACTTTTGTCGATTACATCAACTATCTGACTCCTTTTTATTTTGCCTCTTAGATTATTTTGATCAGTGGTGGCACATCCGAATCAAAATTATCCAAGTTAAGTCAAACCTAGCACTCCATATATTCAAAAAAAGAAAAATATCATCCTTGTGGTGACACAACAAAACAATATTGTTCAATTTTCTTTATAAGCATCAAATGTGATAAATTAACATCTTAAATACTTAATACTTGCCTTGTGGTGACACAACAAACTCATATTAAATATTTAATACTCTATTAATTTTATCATGCTAGAAAGCTGACGTTCGATATTCAAATATCTTTGAGCGCTTAGGACTTAATATAAAAATTGAGGGGTTTGTTATTAATTTGTCTCATCTTGTTTAGCGGTGCACATATATATATAAAATCGCGTCGTATTAATGAACATGCGAAGCATGTTTGCATAATATATAATATATATAGTATAAGCATGCACATATAGAATACTATATTCTACGGATTGATTATGGACTTTTATTCTAGTTTGGTTCACTAGAGTCACCAAGTGAACAAAAGGTCGAACTCCTAGGGTGCGAGAAATAATATTTAAATATAACTATTACATTTAATCCGGGCTCCATTACAAGCGGGTCTTTGCGCTCCTTGCTCCTTGATCTCCAATTTTTAAAATTAATTCTAACTATTCTATTACAAAACTATTTAAAATAAATAGAAGCCTTGATCGTGATCGAGGGAAATACGTAGGAGGAGATAGAATTTACATTAAGAAAAATTAGAGAAGGCGAAGTCTGTGAGACCCCATTTAATAAAACCCATACATTCATGCATCCGACTAAAATAAAATTCAATCATATTGGTCGATAGTCCATAATCAATCCCATTTATTATCATACACATCACCATATGCATCGATAAATAACATTCATCTTATGAATAATAAACATTTAATATATATATTGATATCATTTAATGGGCAAATTTAGTTAGTATAAAATCTATTTTTGAATAAAAATAAACTCCTTTATTTTAATCCAAATTTAAATCAAAATAAAACTATTTTATTTTAATTTATCTAATTTTGAATAAAATAAACTATTTTATTTTAATCAAAATCTTTAATCAAAATAAACTCCTTTATTTTAATTAATTATGGAATCGATTCCATGTAAAAAAAAAATTTATTAAAGGAAACACGAATTCTTTTCTATTCACAAATAAACTCCTTTATTTTGAATAATATGAAATCTTATTTCATATCTAAATAAACTCCTTTATTTAAGGAAATTAGGATTCTCTTTCTATTCATAAATAAACTCTTTTATTTTGAATAATATAAAATCTTATTTCATATCTAAATAAACTCCTTTATTTAAGAAAACATATAATCTAATTTCAACTCCAATTAGTTATCATGGAATCAATTCCAACTCTAATTAGTTAGCATGAAATTTAATTTTAAAATTAAAATAAATCTTTATATTTTAATATTAAAATAAACCTTTTATTTTAAGATTAAAATAAACTTTTATTTTTTTAATTATAAAATAATATAAGAATAATATATATATATATATATATATATATATATATATATATATATATATATATATATATATATATATATTATATATATATATATATTATTATTATGGGTTTAGGGTATATGATTGCCGTATATATATATTATTATATATATATGATTGCTTACTTCATAGTACCATGAAGTATACCATCTGAATGGCATCTCCCATAAAGCAACCGCCATATCGAGATTTACCCTTTGCTTTGGGCTTTTATCAAAATTTGGAGACAATCTCCTCTTTTACCTTTAATTATATTACCTAATATGAATTTGACAAGAAAAAAAAAAATAGGATTGGCGAATCATTATTTTTATTTTTTTTTTTTTTTTTTATACAATTAAATTATGCCCAATTAAATTATTTAAAACACCGATTAAATATCAACATACATATCAAATTAAAACAATTAATAATTAGCATAAAGGTTTGGCTCGATGCCTTTATTAGGTTTGTAATATTAATAACTTGATCAAATTGCGCAAAAAAGTGCGGAAGCGTATAAAATCGAGTTTAAAAATTTACAAACCATATATACCCGGATCACCCTTTATGCATAATTATTAATTAAGCGAAAAGATAAAGAATAAAATCATACCCTTGAAGATCGAGCTTCCTCGAAGTGCAAGTTCACCTCCAATCCTTTCGCGTTGACTTGAATCCATGGGGTTTGGTTCCTTCCTTTGATCGGCGTTAGCCACCCATATGTTTGGCCTCTGGGGTGATCCACGAGGAAGAATAGAATTCAAGAAGATGGGTATTTGGCTCAAACCCTAGTTTTTCTATCTCATATAGAAAAGGCGTCTCTCCAACAAATTGGAATTATGTCGTTGTTGTAAAAAGTCAACAACCTCCTACACCCATAATAAGACTCCTCTTATTTATAGATGTGGGCAACCCACCTTAACAATTAAGGAATTGGGATTTATTTTAATTAATTAAATTCTTTTAATTAATTAAACTCCCTAATCTTATTAGGGATAATTAATTAAACTCCTTTAACTAATTTTCCTTCTAATCGATTAGGAATAAATGAAGTACTTATATTAAATTAATTTCTAAACTCTTTTAGAAATTAAAAATAATAATAATTGTAATAATATTAATAAGACTCCTCTTATTAATTTATATTTAATATTTCTAAAATATTAAATAATAAATATTAAGCTATTTAATTTATTCTATCACCATAGATTAAATTAAATATATAATATATTATTACGATTATGCCATTAACTTCTTAAATAATTATTCTTCCTTTTATGGTGTGACCCTTTAGGTTCTCCGTATTAAGCAGGTTGTGAATAAATCAATTAGAACAATTCTAATCTTATTTAAATAAATAAATTAAACAATTAATTTATTTAAATAAATAATATTTATTCTCTGATAGGGATAAGCCTCCTAGCGATCAGCGACTTTCCGGATAATATAGATTTCAACATTAATCATAAAAGAACCTTTGAGTAAATAGTTCAAATGCAATTTGATCCTTCCACCATCTGATGTCCCGATTAAATATAAGGCATTGGAATTCTTGTCGAGTCTTATTTTATTTAATTATATGTATTTCGATCCTTAAATGCCTGACTCAAATAATGCAAATTAGAAACTCCTTTCTAATTTCATTACCTTTTAACCCGAGGACTCTTTGGGTTGTCATTTATCGAATCACATAGGACATTTCTCTTCTTTTATTAGAAGTGGTAGATTCTTTATTGATCATACATTATCTCATGTACTGACTTATTATACCCAAGCATACCCTTTGATATACCCTAAGGGTCTTAAGGAATAAGTCAAAGTATAACTCATCATACACGAGATCTTATGATGATCTCAAGTCGAGGATTACTTGTCTTACTATCACTCTGAGAAATTCTATTGACGAGTGAATAAAACTCCATTAGGTATTCCTTAGCGAGCCACGTTCGATGAACTTATTCTCTAATAAGCACCTACGTACTTGCTTTAGTGTCTCCACACAAATGATCGTGAGATCAATCATCCTCATCGATGAAGCTGACAGCGTATGTACCAATCTATCCGGATTCACTAATCCCCGATTTAGTAATCAACGATTGGGAACTATTTTAGTTTTAAGCTTTCAAAGAATTTAGATCTCATTAGAATGATCATCATCATTATTCTAAAAGCATTGCTTAAAACTATGGGTTTATCACATATTATAAAAGCGACATCATGTAGATAATTAAAAGCCTTTAATAAATTAATACTTTTTATTAATAAATGAATAAGATTGTTACAAAGTATATGCTTTATCATCAAACATGATTGGCTTGTATGCATACTTACGAAATCGTCGGGAAAAATCAATAACAGGGAATATTATTCAAATCGACGTTGTCTTTTATTCAAATCCATAACATGGACTAAGAAAATTTGACATCCGTAATAAACGAATGACTTAATGGCTTGATATGAAAATGTTTGACTACAATGGTTTGATTGCTTGAATTGAATAACGGGTTGCTTAGGAATATGAAAACTAACAACCTACGAAAATAATCAATTTCGGCGTGATGAGTAGTTAACCTTAAAATCACATCAAAACAAATATCTCTATAGAAATAAGGTTAACGGTAATGTGATAGTGCCAACTGAATCAAGCAAGATTTATAAACATGGATGTGATGAAAGTTTCTCTAACGAGTTTCCTGAGATAGGTAAGCCTAATTTCTCCGGAAGTCAAGTTTAAGCGTTGGTATGATAAGAGAGATAAAAGAATGGGTAGAGCAGATATCTAGTAAAGGTATATACTTGCAAGAATTTATAATTGACTAACCCGTGCTTAACCGTTCGGGTTCTTGCATTTTTTGGATTGGTCACGACAAAGCGCTCTTCCAAGAACCGATTGACTTTGACTTTTACGGGACATCCTTTTGAGTCACCATTCTCATTGGACTGGGTTTCGATATAGACAATCTGATCTCGGCGATATGTCCTTCTTTCCACAATTATAGCATACCTTAAAGCTGTTGTGGGCGGTTTGGTGCGATATCCCTCTTTCCGCATTTGTAACATATCGACCGGTGGTCGTTCTCCTCCTCCTTAAAACTAGTTGCTTCTGTTGGCGTCTTGGCATGGTCGTTGTTGAATCTCCTCTTTTAAAATCTCCTTGGGCTCGCTTCTTTTATTTTCATGGTACGATTACCACCAGAGTGGTTACAGCCTTTAATACGTATTCTTCTTTCTCCGTTGGTTATCGTTATTACGATATTGCTATCTTGGTATGATCTGGTTATGGTCCCTCGGTTGAGCGTACTCGTTATCTCATTTCTATGTTGAGCCACATTTGACAACATCCGAATAGAGAGAAAATTTATGAGAAATGAGATCTTGGCGTATGTCGGGTTTCAAACCTCTCGAAACATCGCGTCATCGTTCCTCATTCTCCACCAAATGAGGTCTGAACACGGATAACTCGCGAACTTCGCCTCGTCTTTGGGACACCGTCATGTTATTACCTTTCTGATACAATGAACTCTACTTCCTTCGTATAGCCCGAATACTTTCGGGAAGTACTTGTCATTGAGGCTGTTTCAAACGTCTCCCATGATATCTTTGAGTGTGCAATTTGGATGGGTACGCTTCACTGATTCCCACCGATGTCACCTTCGCCACGGAACATAAAGGTGGCGAATGGAACTTTCTGTTCCTCCGTGCATCCCAAGACATCGAATATCTTGGTAATTTGTTTGACCACGTCTCCACTTTAATCGGATCGGCTTTCCCGAAGTGCGGTGGTCCCAACTCTTTGAAGCGCTTGGGCTGTGACCACTCGTGAATTGCTATCATTTCCTCTGTATTTTGAACACGAGTCTCCTCGTCGATTTTGCATGAGCGCGCAAAAGCTTCTAAACATCCCTCGTTCATCATCGCTTTCGGTGGTGTTGTTCACGGGAGGAACATTGTCGACTGTTGCCGTTCTCTCCTCGTTGGTGAGTCTGAGCATCTCCACGGTCTCATTTACTCCATTGTTAATATTCTCGATTCGACATTCTCAAATCTTTGTCATAAAATAAGGGTTAATTAAGGAAATCAATATATCCCATAATATCCCTATATCTTGACCAACTAACAAATAAGCTTAGGTAGGACACACTTAGTGAAGGATTTACTCGTCTCTCCCTCCTAGTTCTATTCCCCGATCTCCTTGGAGATCATATCCTAAGCTCGATACCAACTGTGGCGCCCCCAAAATAGGTATACATCACTATTACGAGAGTTGTCAATACGTGATATGCGAAACAACTACAACTTTATTATTACAACATGAAAGCGTGAGTTTGAATACAAATATTATCTTCTAGACAATATCTATACTCAAATAAATCTTCATCACCTTCATTGATACATTATTTTTCAAAAATGGTGAGGACTACTAAGCGATCCTTTCTAAAACCTTCATTCCATACCAGGCTTGCGTACTCGCTATATTCTCGCCTCACGAGAAAAAAAATGGAACAACAAGGAAAAGGGTGAGCTCAACTAGCCCGATAAAGAATATTATGACTAAGATAATATCTGACAAATTATCGTTAGTCTTCAACAGGAAAAATCGATAGAATACAATAGACAACAAGTTTCGGATCAATATTCGCGGTGAAATAATAATTCATAGAAGAGTTACGTAGAGAATGAAATCTACTATAATCTATGAATTTAACGGTCCATCATCAATATTTTATCCTGTAACATCAATCAATATGCATCGGAATCAAATATTCATCTTTGCACTACAGCCGAAGATATTCATCGATTAGTCATATTCATTTAAACACTGTTCATCTTTGCGCTCTGAGGCAAAGATATTAATCAATCGGTCGTATTCATTTCAACACTGTTCATCTTTGCACTTTCTGAGGCCAAAGATATTAATCAATCGGTCGTATTTCATCTCAACACTGTTCATCTTTGCACTACTGGGCCAAAGATATTCTTGAGAAATCATTCATCTTTGCACTACTGAGCCAAAGATATTCAATAATATCATCATTTAAGGCGAGGATGATGAAAATATTTTTTTTAAAAGCGAATCCGGTGAAACAAAATGACAAGGATTAAGGATTAAGGATTCGTACTTGGTTTTATCCACGCCAAAAATACCTCAAAATAATCATAGTGGTGTAAAATTCAAGAATGATCAAAACATGGATCTGATCAAAGCTAGTATCCGGAATAGATGTTTTAGACGAAAAGAAGAAATTTTATTTTTTGGTGAATAATCAGAAATATCGTGAATAGTCAGAGTATCGTGAATAGTCTTGATTATCGTGAATAGTAACTCAGAACACCAAAAGATAGAAATTCCACAAAAAACATCTTCACGCTTCATTGAATAGTACTCGTGAATAGTAACTTCGTGAATAAGTAACTCATGAATAGTAACTTCGTGAATAGTAACTCATGAATAGTAATCCGACATGAAAAAGTTCCAAATTTGATAAAAACTTCAGATCAACATTTTGAAGATAATGATATTGAAGAAATAATATCATTACAAAAAATAATATCCACTTACCTCGAAGATTAGTACTTACAATTTGGAATCTGAAGTATATAGTCTTTGAAGGAACTTGCCTTGGTCTAACAATACTCAAAGTATACTCACAAGAATACGCTTCGATATATCGAGAGAGAAATAGAGAGAAACTTGAGTTTTACGGTGTTTTTCAATTCTAACCCAAGCACCCTATTTATAGGAAAATGCTTAGAACACCAAAAGCAGAAAATTGAATATAATATTAATATATTTTTCACATTTTCTTTAGCCCACCTTAGACAACTGATCTCAGCCCATTTGAATCACATGTGAGGCCAACTTAGTTGCAAAAACGTTTTTCTCAAAATAATTAACTAAAACTCCCAAAAATTAATTATTTGAACTTGAACTTCAATAATTCATAATAAATAGCCCTTTCATCAGAAAATTCAAATCTCATGAGTTTTTATAGGAAATTCAATTCTCTACAACTTTGCAGAAGAAAGTTTTTCCAAATTTCAAATAGAAATTGATTGAAATCCACAAACAGGTGATTTTACAATTTATAATCAAATTTTGATTCGATAATTGTGTCCACCAACACACAAAACATGTATTAAACATTTAATGCCACAAAAATACTCTTCCTCCTCATATACTCATATATCCCACATTCATTATAAAAAATATCATAGTTAATATATTATTAAAATAATATATTTAAATGAATTATTTTATCGAACAAGATAAAATATTAATTTTCAACAATTGTCATTTTAAAAATTTTTCCATCTATATCCACATAAAATCAATATTTTCCTCATCAATAATTAATTATTCACAAATAATATTCTGAGAATCCTGATATTGATGACCAGTGCGGTTTGTGAAAGAGGGGCTTTTCAATAAGAATTTCTTCTTCTTTGCGCTAAATGATTAGATGACCAAACCTCTCCTTAGGCAGAACTTTCTAGACATTGTCAATAATGTTATCTAATAATATTATTAGGATAATATGAATTATTAGCCGATAATGAAAATTGTGTAATGACAATTATTGAAACAATGAGAATATAAAATATCAATATGACAATTATTAACTCGATAAAATCTTTGACGATAATTCACTGTAACCATTATTGAGTAGTGCCTTCTTACGTAAGAATCAATAATTGGTGCAATACGGGTATCTTCTTATTCAACAACGGCAGATTAGTGTTTTTTTAACCAACGGGTATTCAACGATATTAATTGTATATAACTACGTAGTTATTTAAAAACAACTTATATTTATCGTTTTCTTCATCCAATCGCTTTCGTTATGGGGCCCCACATATTTAGCGGCCGTATTATGAATATTCCCCGACAAGATGCGAATATTCCACGACCAAACGAATATTCTAAGCGATAATGAATATTTTATAACCACTTGCTTATTTTGAAATATTTGCATATTTAACCCTTAACTATCCACATTAATCAAATCAATCCTTACTATTTCAAAATAATAAATAAAGGAAATTCCTTTTTATTTAAAAAAATTTGAGGGTCTTACATGTTCTAAATCTACGATTTATTCTTGATGAAGGCTATTGATAATTTAATTATCTTTAGTCATGATATTCTTTCTTGAAATTTAGTTGTCTTTCACCCTTTTGCTTCATAATTCCTTTTCGGGTAATAAGAGTGTAAATTTGGGTCGAAGCGAGGTAATGAGGAAATAGAGCGGTGGTCTCTAGTCGTGGAGGTTCTCCCTAGCGGTGTAGAAAAGTGTTGTATACATCATTTAGTAGTTATATTTGTTGAATCACATAGGGTGAAGGCGAACCCAACGTTGGAAGGGTGTTTTGCCACTATCATACAAGATGTCTAATGACATACAACCTTGTGTCATCATAAGATGTGGTTGTTTCATCCTTTCACTTTGAGTATATTTACGAGCACTTCTATATAATCTTGGTGTTTGTTTGGAGTATAATTCACGATTAGAGGCAGTGGAGATAATGATATGTCAAGAAAAGACTCACCATTGGGAAGAATATGATAGTAATCTTCTCGTTTTCTTTGGGGGTCTATTAGATTGACCGAGGATAATTACTGTGCCATATGATATCTATCATAACCTGACACCTGACCCTCCATGTATACGAAGGTTTTCTTGAGCACTTCCCAAAGATTCTAATTTCTAAAACAGTTTTTGACTATACCTTTATGTAGGTGTCATTGTGAGGTGTTGGAGCATGAGTCACAGTTGGTATTTATTTGTATCCAAACTCACAGTATATGTGTTGTTGTATTTTGCACGACAATTGTTGTAATAAAGTTGTAGTTATTTTCTGTACCATGTATTTGGCGACTCATAATGGGTTGGATGGAATGGACCTATTTTGGGGTTGTCACATTGATAAATAATCTGTGATAACAATTCACAGAAAATTCTAATTGAAGAATATTTTGTAGTAGTTATTTGTTTGTAAGAAGAATGGAGAAGATAGAAGAAAAGTTCAATTGTGCAAATCTTCACTTCTCTATATACCATATCATATCTCTTATGTATATATATATATATATATATATATATATATAGGTAGGATCATGTCAGGACTCTAGAACCCGGACAAAATTCGGACCTTTTTTTAAAACAACTAAAATAAATAAATAATATTTTATGAAATTAAAATTTTTCATATCTGATGTTTTGGGTGTGATTTGAGTGCATTATAACAAAACATGTATATGCGACAATTGTACCACCATTTTTTGGTATAGGTATTCAAATCATGCCCAAAACATTGTATTATGAAAAAATTTCGATTTCATAAAATATTAAATATTTTTTTAGTTATTTTAAAAAAAAAAAAAAAAATAAAATTAGATTAGATTTTTGATCGGTCAGGACTCCCGGATCTGATCTATTCATATATATATATATATATATATATATATATATACACACACACACACACACACACACACACACACACACACACACACATATATATATATATATATATATATATATATATATATATATATATACATATATAAGTTTACATTATAACTATTCAATTATATATTTAACTATACTTATTAGTACTAATTATATAAGTTACATAATAGTAATAATTAGAAGTTAAATAAAATTTGAATAGTCTCATTATTTTCATTTTGTTCCAAAATAAAATAAACTTCTATTAAATAAAATTAAAGAAATATAATTTTATCAAACAATCTTCTATCAAATATTACTAGTTATAATTTGTTAAACTACCAAGGACACTTTTATAAACACCAAAAAAGTAGTAATTTTTTATGAATGTGCTGACATGCATCAATATTATATATCCTTGATCTTGCTGTAAATGTAATGGCATGGAATTGACTTATTTATTAACATTCAAACAAAAGTAATCTTAAATATGTGTATGAGCTATCAGACAAATTAAATCTTAATATTCGTAAAAATAAAAATAAATAAATAAGTTTTAAAAAAAAAACAAATAAATTCTCATTTTGAGCAGTTCACTTAATTTGTCTTCAGCCCAACAGGAGTCCATGTGATGGGATTTGGAAACATTTGTGGGATATGTTATCTTTCTCATGTAGGAGCTGGCTTTGCCTTTGCCTGCCAAAATAGCTGTGACACCACAAGATCTTGTCCTCCAGAAAAATAAGGGAAGTGGTTAGCATGAAGTTCAGTTTTGAGTAAATTGATTAATTAATTGATAGAGTGTTGCCAACGCGTGCGAGGTTTTATGTGTATCGGCAAGATTCTATTGGTGATTAACAAATTTTAAAAAAATAAACTCTTCTTAACTTAGAATCCGAAAAGAAAATGTTACGTTAATGTTTCCAAACTGCTTTCTCTTACCCAAAATTAAAGTAAAGGCTTTAAATGCGGTAAAATTTATATATGATGATTTTTTACTTTATTAATGACGGTAAATCGTCGCCATAACTTAGAATAAATTATAATGACGAGTGAAATTGTATTTATAGTCCAAAAAAATAAATGCATGCATGTAATAATACATTGTATGCACATACATTTTTTTTTATATATATATATATATATATATCACATGCATCAACTACAACATGATGAAGTACTCATCAACAAGTCCAAGGGACAACAAAGATTGTAAATATTACAAGTATAGAAAATTAAAATGGTAAATAAATACTCCGTTCGAAATATTAAAAATACACTTTTTTAAATCTATTTCAAAATTAAATATATAATTTTATTTAAACTATAAAGTGACGTGAAGATGGTTACTATTTATTACACTTATTTTCATAGTTTCTATTTCTAACAAGTTAGTACTTATATTTAAAGACGAATATTATGTCACAGTTACTACATTAATTTCAAAAGAATATATTTGAAAAATATTTTTTCTTTTTTCTAAATCGATAAACATTATAGGAAGAAAAATATTCCTTTTCTTAATAATCTGTGTATATCTAATTTTAGTAGGAAGGATAAGTTTTTCATTATCTTCTATCATGATGTTGTAGATCTATAAAAATCAATGTGCTTTTTGATGGTTAGAACTTTGAAGTATATACTTGGAAAATGTTAAATCCACAATAAAAAAATATTATTTTTACAACAAAAAGTGTATTATATAAATCAACCCCATGTGTACACGGTGATCTTAGCGCGCAGCAGGCAAGTTTTTGTTAATATTGCCCATTAACATATACTAGGAAAAGGTTCTACGTTTTCCAAGTACACCACCTTTCAGTTGATTAGTCTAGAAAACAAGTAATATATATATATATATATATATATATATATATATATAGGGACTCTATCTACTGATAATCGGTTGTTGAGGGAAGCTATTCGTTTTAGTAAAGTGCCACAACTTTTAGTGACATTACTATTTTTTTTTTTTATTATT
The DNA here is from genome assembly GCA_020205615.1 of Panax quinquefolius. Lineage (NCBI taxonomy): Eukaryota > Viridiplantae > Streptophyta > Magnoliopsida > Apiales > Araliaceae > Panax > Panax quinquefolius. The sequence continues at coordinate 39,324,524 of CM035172.1, read as the reverse complement.
CGCTATGAGTTGTAGCGGTACATAAAATAGGTTCTTCACAACAATAGGATTCTTATGGATGGATATCCTATATATATATATATATATATATAGTAGTTAGTATAAATTAACTTTCATTAATTGATCAATATATTATCAACACGCATACGGGAGATAATGTCTCTCTCTACATGTAAAGACTCTATTAGTTAATTGATCGATTTACCATAAAATTAAATTCATGTAACTCCAATCATTCATTCATTCGTATATATAGAGATTTCCATCGTGCGTAAAGAGGTTGTTGGGGCCAATAACGTTTTTGGTAAACCGCCACAAGCATGTCGTACGCTTTATAAAAAAAAAAATTACATAAGGGCGGTACAATTTGTAGAAGTAGGCCAAAAATAGGTTTCTTCCCAACAATAGGTTCTTTGTAGATTAATAATATATATATATATATATATACTATAAATTTATTTCATTGTTGACAACATGAACTACCCAATCGATCTAACACAGTCGTGCCAATAATTCATGATTAATCACATAGTAATTTTCCACGTTTACTTTTAATTAGTTTATGAGAAAAAATCACAATTAACAATCTGTCAAATAGTTGATTGTAGCTAATAATTAGCCAAACAGTTGATTGTAGCCAATAATTAATCTACCAAACAGTTGAGGATCGGAACCCTAGTGTAAAAATTTGTTCTTTAACTGTAGCAGACTCTAGCTTAATAGCCAACGTACTTAGATATATATGAATCATATTCCATATATAAATATATTAGCTAGCAGAAAAGAAACATAAAATAATACAAATCTAGGCTTGAAGATAACTCTATGAAGAATATTCATGTCATGTGGACTGCTTTCTGAGTTGAAGTGAAAATAAGGTGAAAGGGGAAAATGAGGAAAAATTAAAGAAATGGTGGATAAAGTTTTATCCATAGGCCTACCAATGTGTCTAAAAGTCATGGTTTGGTAGTATAATTTAATCATTTATTTGCTTTACTTTGGAACGGTTGGACAGGAAACTTACACCCTTCATAAAGTGTGACAAAACAATGTGCCTCTTAAAAGTTTCATTGACTTGAGATTGCAATATAAAAATCCTTTTATCTAATTATGATAGATGTCCAAAAAAGAAATTTTAATATGAAAGCAAGCAAAGTTATTTCCCTTTATTGTTCTACCCACATTCTCTTGTTCTACGCTGGGGCTGGGGCTGGGGCTGGGGCTGGGGCTGGGGGGGGGCCTTAATTTATCTGAGGGTCTCTCCCATAACTTTTTCTTCTTTCTTCTTTCTTTCAAACCATAAATTTTTCAAACTTTATAACAAACCCTATAAACCTCAAATTTTTGTACAGTTTGGATATATTTTTTATATTATATCTTTCATATACATGCATGTATATAATCAATGAATAATGCTAGAGATATAAACTATTCTATTAAATATTTCTGAAATAGTGATGAAGCATCTCCACTTCAAAGATATTGTGTGAAAAGAAAATTATATTTAAATAATTTATTAATCAATATGCTGAAGTGGAGTATGTCACATCATCAATTTGTAAAATAGTTTATGTGCATTACTCATAATCAATTTATCTTCGAATTTTTTTTCCTTGTGTGCTTCCCTTGTCAATTGTGTAATTAATGACAATTTTTCTTCCTTGATGTTTGCCGTAATTTGTGTGATGCATCTAACATTATGAACCTAAATAAAAGCAAAAAATAAGGCAATTAGTGGGTAACAAATATGTTCTCCACTTCTTTAGGCAGCCCTTTCATAGTGTCATTAAACAAGAAGAAAATTTAAAAACGAAGTCAAGTCCTATTCACCATATATATATATATATATATATATATATATATATATATATATATATATATATATATATATATATCTATAAATCGCATTGAGAGTTCTTTATAGTAGTCTTGTAACAACTTTTTTTGAATGACCCAAATGCGAATATGTAAACATGTATATAAAAAAAAAAAAAAAAAAAAAAAATAGTAAAGTAAGTTTCTTAGAACTTTACAAAAAAAAAAAAAAAAAAAAAAAAAAAAATTCATGGCAAAACCTCTTTACGAACTACAAAAAAAAAAAAAAAAAAATATCATATAAATGTTGTTTTTATAAAAGCAAATGTTTTTATTTTGTTATAAAATATAGCGAAATGTTTGTTTATTTTATAAAAAAAAATGTTTATAAAACAAATATTTTATAACAAATGTTTTTTATAATATATTTTATAACAAAATAAAAACATTTTTTATAAAATAAACAAACATTCTTATATTTTATAACAAAAATAAAAACATTTGTTTATAAAAGCAAAAGCATTCTTTATTTTTTTTTTTTTTTAGTTTATGAGGCTCTACGGTTGACATTTTTTTTTTTTTTTTATTTTTTTTGAAGGCTTACATTTTTTTTTTTTTTTTTTTTCATGTAGTTAGGAAGAGGCTCTACGGTTGGAATTTTTTTTTTTTTTTTTTTTTTTACAATAAGTTGCAAATTTGTGCAAATACGTCGTCAAGGAGTTATTGCAGATCTGTAGCAAGAGGTTCTTTGTGGATGAAGACTATATATATATATATATATATATATATATATATATATATATATATATATATATATATATATATTAACAAACAAATGAAGCCTTATAAACCAAACATATAGATTGGTACCTTGCTAGATCCTTCTCCCCCAACCTAAACCTATATTTTTTTTAAAAGGAACACTAGCTTGCATATACTCAATAACACATTATGCATTTCTCCAAACTTGTGTGTGGTTGAAGATTGGTGTAATTGATGTCATGTCTTATTCCTTCACCCAATTTGAAGCTTTTCACTCAATATCCGTTGTGGTCCTGAGTAAAAATGGTCCCTTTATTAGCTCGTTTGAGCCAGCATAGGGGACAAATTTGCCATACTAGCTCTTTGCTGCATGCCATGTGACTTGGTACAACTAAACAAAGGAAGATGGAATGTTGTATGGGATATAAGTTTTCAAGTTTTATCATCACAAAATATTTTATACACAAATATTTTGGTATTTAAAGAAGCACCAAAGCAGCTGTCACTTATCTCACTGTAATTTAATTGGGTTTCATGTGAACAAGGCAGGCAAGATATATTCTAGATCCCCCAATAGACAACTAGAAGACAATTTGCACAACACTTGTGGGCCCTTTACATATCATCTAAATCAAATGTTTCCTACTTCTTAGTGTTTGAGCACATGTAATATCCTCAGATCATATATTTATAATTCACTCTTAACATGGGATGCCATTGTTTTATAATTGTGGTACAAGAGAGATGGGGGAAAAGAGAAGAGTTAGACACCCACTAGCATCAATGAACACTATGTATGGGCTATGAGGCTCTTCTAAGTAAGTCGAAAGTAGTCTTAAACAATCAAATTATGATGTAGCCATGACTCTCTTATACTTTTCTGATTAGAAAAAAACAAGTTCAAAATTTAGAATGTAGTCGTCTATATGTCAAAATATACGTGGAGGGCTACAAAATTACACGTACTCAGAATTTACGGTGTAGTCGTTGATTAATCCAATGTGACAACTAATTATTAGGTCACAACATTGTATATGGGTTTTTTTCTTCAGATATCATCTCTTTAAAATGAAAAACTTAAACATTAATTAGATATAACATTCAAGAATACAGGCAAATGCACATTTTTATTGATGATAAAGCAATTTAACTATACCATCTCAATCTTTAAACATTCACTTTGAGCCCCTACACACACAAATATGGGGGGTGGTGGAAGCTAGCTATATTTAGCTTAAAGGAAGGGAAAAGCTTATATATATTTTGATATATTGATGAGTTTTAGTCTCTTTCTATACAGCCTCTTTTTATTCTTTGGTCCTCCTCTTTGTCAGAGTTCTTATCCACCCATTATTCCTCACCTTAACTCCCTCCAGCTTGCTTCCAACATGGCACACACTCCCTTTGTTGGACCTCTTCCATCTGCTGAGCTGGAAGAGGTGACCAATCCGCTTTTGCCACCTCAACGTCGACGCACGTGGCTTTACATGCTCTATCACAGTCTTGGTTGACCCTTTAGCCTCATTGTTGACCAAGCTGTGGTTCCATGAGAAGTTGCAATGCTCTAGAGAGACCTTAGAGACTGTGCCTGCACCCCCCTTCTCCCATGAGCCCACACCAATATTGTTTTCAAATTTGATTGATATGAAAGAATCTGCAAACCAAATTTTGGAATATTAATTAGTACTGATTCTCAAATGCAAATGCTTAAAAAATATGTAAATAATTACTTAAATGATTAATTATATTGAGCAAAGGTCATAGACTAAGTAATAAAACTTATTTTATTATGTAAGATCACAAATTTGAGTCTTTCACTTTGCAAAAGTTATATTCAAATGGCACTACAATATGAAGGCCATGTTTCTCCTAAATTTCTCGTATAGCCCTCTTTCCAAGTTCCCTCCAATTCTTAACATGAAATGCATCTCTAAAATTTGAATATAATAATATAATTTCTATAAATACATAAATAAAGGTACTCAAAAATTAATATACTGTACATTTAATTATTATACGAGAGAGAGAGAGACCATGATTCCAAATTACTTTTGTTCAGATTAAAGTCAAAAGTACTGTATATATATAGATAGGAATGATGGGGAAAAAAAGTAGTTAAAAATTTATATTGACTACTGAGAAAATATTACTATAATTTTACAACTGTAGTATTATGTTATGCAAACTTTCAAACCGACACTGTTTTTATCCTATATCTTGGTGGAGAAGTTTGATTATACCACAATTGGAAATACTAACTTAATTAATAATTAAAAATGGAGTCCTGTTTAAGCTGTTGATTTATCTCGGATATACAGGTTTCTTAGATCAATATTTAATTTAAGATTAAAACTTTTATTATTAGGAGATTATTGCTGAAAATAAATTATGTATAAATATGTGCTATCGAAGCCTCGTATGTAATTAAAAATGGGAATATTTCTCGTGAAAGGCCAAACAAAGAATATTAGACTTATAACTGAGGAAATCTCGCCAGCCATAAGAATCTTGCAAGAGCTTGTGTGTGTGTGTGTGTGTGAAATTAACAGTATAAATATATAATGATTTTGAACATTTGATTGAAGATTTTATTCTAAGAATATTAAAAATATATTTTTAATAAATGTATTATCATATATTTTGTTATAATCGAATTATTTAGTCAAACTTTTAATATATTTTATTGTAGTCGAAATTCTCATATTTTATTTGTAGACCAATTATTATATTTTAAGTTCTGAAAAATATTTTTAGTATACAACATGTACTTTTATTTATTTATTTTTACTTTTTTGGGTAGAAAATATTTCGAAAAGTGTTTCGTTTTCATTTTTTTATATATAGCGAAAATGTTTGATCTAATGCTTGGACTAAATAGACAATAATATTTGCATTGGGGACATAAATCATCTATGCAAGAAACATATGATAAATATTATAGTAAATTGTAGAGTATATCTATGTATATACATAGACCGACTTAAAATATATATTCATATATGTTTGATATATGTTTTCATGTATTTCAAGAGCAGAAAAACAATAACTTCAAGAAGAAATATATGTGTATATATATATATATATACACACACGTGTGTGTGCGCGCGAGAGAGATTATATTAACAGATCGAATTAACCTACCTTCGTGACTGGTGGAGGCATCATTGTTGAAATCCTCAGATTTCCGGTGCCGGAATTCAAACCGGTTGAGCAATGATCCTAGAGCAAAGATTTTAGGTAGAGTAGGCTTCTGGTAATCACCACTAAAACTTTGGTTTCTAATGCTTTTAGCTCTATGAAGATGATGATGATGACCTTGCTTAGAAGCCAAGATTATAAGCCTTTCATTCAAACACAAAGGGCAAACTCCTATAACCACTTCTGTGGGATGAAAATAACAAAATGGCTTATCTTCTCTATTATGATCAAACATACTAATTATCAAAAGAGAAGACTAGTACTCAAGAAAAATAAATAAATAGCTAGAGGGAGAGCTAGTGATGTATATAATGAGAGATTCATATATGGGAAGAAATCAGCTTGTTAGTGTTTGTCTATATATATGTGTTGCAATTTTTATTTTATATTTAAGGATGGCCCACAAAGGGATGTATATATATTGTATACGGTGGAATTTTGTATATTATTTGTAGACCATTTCCAATAAAGATTTGCTGATCTTTCTAAAACCTATTCTTTCCAAGGTAAGAAAGTTATTCTAGAGTGGTCAACCAAAATTTGTTGGGATTGAATACTCAATTTTTTTTTTAAGCCTTCGAATTGAATACATAATTGTTAGGTTCCATAAAGTATGATTGATGGGTAGATTAATGGTTGACATAAAATATTTACATGGTTACGGTAAGTGTTTGTGTGAATTGACCATTTCCATACTTTTTTTCCAACAAGTTGATTTTTTTTGTAGGTCTATATGCCGGTCAAGTTGGGTAGTTCTTGATTGACTATGAAAATTGGACTTTCAGAATTTCTGCTTTATATATATATATATATATATATATATATATATATATGAGAAATTATCCATAAGAAATGTTTTATATGAATGTGCTCAAATTAAACAAACTTTCATCCGTTGATCTGACAAGAAGATTTAGATTGGTCATAATAATTCCCCCGCCACTACAACATGAATATAGATCTACTTATATCAAAAACTATGGCGGTTACTAAGTTTGCTGCATATATGTACAAACCTTACCAGCTAGAACTCATGGCGGAGGTTGACAACTTGACCACCAACCGACAAGACGGATATCAAAAAAATGCATCACGCCAAATGCCAAATGCGACACCTTTGCCTAAAAAAGCGCCTGACGCAGAATACAAAATGTCGTTGCATTAACCCCTCAGCTTCTGACTGTAATGCAGGGCTCCTCCTTATATCCTCCTGCCGCTCCTATCTCTCCCTCTCCCTCTCCCTCTCAAAGCTTCCCTCATTCTCTTCTTCCTCTGCCGCTACACATTCCTTCTCCTGCCGGTAGTTAATTTTCCATTCAAATAGCAAAGCAAAGGAGATTGGCATCAGAGAAAGCTGAATTGGAACTGGTTCAGCAACAAATTTTCATTAGCAAAAATTTCTTTGGTAAGATTTTTTTTTAAAATATTCAATTTAAAATAAATAAATATTTTAATTATTTTTAAAATGTATTTATAATAAAATTGAAGTTTCAACTTGTTAGAAAAATATTCAATTATTACTATGTCTATATATATGCATATAAAGTAGTTATTTTGTGATTAAGAAAAATATAAATATGCATGTGAAGTTGTTATTAAGAAAAATAAATAAAAATATGCATGTGAAGTAGTTATTATTTTGTAATTATTACTATGTTTATATATATGCATATGAAAATAAATAAAATATATTTTCAATATGCATTTGAAGTAGTTATTAAGAAAAAAATTGTGATTTATGTATTTGGGTAATTATATAACTATGTGGTGAAGTAGTTAGTATAATTTTTGACTTATTATTAAATTATTTGCTTAATAATTATAATGGAGTGTTATTTTATTATGAATATTTATTTTGATAAAATATAATTAGTTATGTGGGATATAATATGCATGTTAGTATTGTGACTAATAATGATTAATTATTATGAAAATGTGCAAAAAAAAAGAATTATTGTAATTAATTTAAAATGAATTTTTTTACTGATTAATAGGATATATATATATATATATATATAATTTTGTTACATAGTTATTAAACAATATGAAAAAAAATTACTGTTATTTTTTAAGTACTAGATGGACAGTTGGATTTATGGACCAATTGACCCAAGTGTCCTTAACGACCAACAAAATCATGTGTCAGATGATATATATGACGGAAAAGACAGGGGAAGACTACTCTCATGTCAATTAATTGAAAAAAAAATAAGATCAATGGATATTAACAAAAGCTCAAAAAACACTTTTACAAAAATATGGGTTTGGGATTTTTTTGTTATCCATGATTACAGACTATTAAACCGACATTGGACTCGTGTCCGCCTTAGTGGAGATATGGCGGTCGGAGACCAATAGTTTTCACCTAAATTGTGGGGAAATTACAATCACTTTAAAAGATGTACACTTCATTCTTGGGTTGCCGGTAGTTGGCAAGCCCTTAACTTGTCCATTATTTGACACTCCATTGGCTCATTTTAAAGAATGTTTTGGTAGTGAAGTAGTTGCTGAATATCAGGAATCAAGAAAACGTGGCTCAATTTCATTACTATGGTTGCATAGAGCATTTTAATAATTGTCCCCCAAAGTTAAAGTAAGGAAATTATTGGTCGATGCACAAAGGCCCATATGCTTTTGGTTGCGTGGGGCAATATTGTTCCCCACAGAATAAAAACAATGTTCATCCCAAGTATATGTATTTTATCGCTAACGCTAAAAATTATGTAACGTATTCTTGGGGTGCAGTTGTGTTGGGCTATTTGTATAGGATTTTATATACTGCCACTAGGAAAGGAACGAAATTTATTAATGGTTGTATCACTCTTTTACAAATTTGGGCATACGAGCGTATAATAATTGAAAGACCTAACCCACGGCCTCAATCATGATTATGGTTACCTAGGGCCTTAGTGTAAGACCCCAACTTATTATTAATGAAGTTTAATTTTCTATTTATTATTTTGAAATAGTAAGGGTTGATTTGATTAATGTGGATAGTTATGGGTAAAATACGCAAATATTTCAAAATAAGCAAGTGGTTATAAAATATTCATTGTTGTCGGGGAATATTCGTTTGGTCGTCGTGGAATATTCTTCGTGTCGGGGAATATTAAATGACTGACAATGATCTTTTGTGGGCCCCATAACTGAAAGCGATTGGATGAAGAAAAACGACAAATATAAGTTATTTAAAAATAACAGGCGTGTTACCACTAATTAATCTTTGTTAAAATACTCTATGGTTTAAAACAGAAGCTTTTACGGTATTGCACCATTATTGATTCTTACGTAAGAAGGCACTTTTCAATAATGGTTATAGTAATTCTTATTCGATATTTTATTGATTTAATAATTGTCGTTGATATTTTATATTCATTGTTGTTTCAATAATTGTCATTACACAATATTTTTCATTATCGAAGCAATAATTCATATTATCCGAATAATATTATTAGATAACATTATTGGCAATGTCTAGAAAGTTCATCTCAAGGAGAGGTTTGGTCACCTAATTGCGGCGCCAAGAAGGAGAAATTCTTATTCGAAAGCCCCTCTTTCCAGGAAGCGCCTGGTTGTCGATATTGTGATTCTCGTAATATTATTTGTGAATAATTAATTATTGATTCATATGATGAGAAAAATATTGATTTTATGTGGATATAGATGGAGAAAATTTTTAATGTGACAATTGTTGAAAATTGAAATTTTATCTTTTTCGATAAAATAATTCATTTAAATATATTATTATATTTTAATAATATAATAATGGTGATATTTTTATAACAAATGTGGGATATATGAGTATACGAGGAGGAAGAGTATTTTTGTTGCAATAAATATTTAAAACATGTTAAACATGCTCGGTGGACCCCATTTATCGATTGAAATTTGATTATAACTTCGTAAAATCGCCTGCTTGTGGATTTCTATCAATTTCATTTGGAATTCGGAAAAACTTTCTTCCGCAAAGTTGTAGAGAATTGAATTTCCTATAAAAATTAGCTAGTTTTGAATTTTCTGACAAAATGGCTATTTATTGTGAATTATTGAAGTTTCAAGCTCAAATAATTGATTTTTGGAAGTATAAAATATTTAAAATGACAAAAATGTTTTTGTCATTATTGTGGGTCTTGCATGTGTTAGAAGTGGTCTGAATCAGGATCTCTAAATGTGGGCGTAGGAATAAAAATTAATAAATTAATATTTTAATAAATTTTACGCTTTGGTGTTCTAGCATTTTCCTATAAATAGGGTGCTTAGTTTAGAATTGAAAAATAACACGAGAATTGAAGTTTCTCTCTCTATATTATCGGCGTATTCTTGTGAGTATTTTGAGTATATTTTGAGTATTCTTTATCTGGTGCAAGTTCAAGTCATGCTTTATATCCGGTGTTCAAATTTAGAAATCTTGATCTTTTTCGAGGTAAGGATATTATTATTTTTCGTAATGATATTATTTCTTCAATATCATTATCTTTGAAATATTGATCTGAAGTTTTATCAAATTTGGAACTTTTGGTGTCTGAGTTCTTATTCACGATACTGCACTTATTCACGATATCTGATCTTATTCACAAATACTTAAGACTATTCATCGAAAAATGAAAATTTTCCTTTTCGTCTAAAATATCTATTGTGGATACTAGTTTTGATTGTATCCATGTTTTGATCATTCTTGAATTTTACACCACTATGATTATTTTTGAGGTATTTTTGGACATGGATAAAATAAAGTACGAATCCTTAATCCTTAATCCTTGTCATTTTGTTTCTTTGGATTCGTTTCTTTAAAATATTTTCATCATCCCTCGGTCTTAAATGATGATATTATTGAATATCTTTGGCCTCGTAGTGCAAAGATGGTGATTTCGATGAATATCTTTGGCCCAGTAGTGCAAAGATGAGCAGTGTTTAGATGAATACATGACCGGTCGATGAATATCTTTGGCTTTTGTAGTGCAAAGATGAATATTTGATTCCGGATGTATATTGATTGATGTTACTGGGGATAAAAGATGAGCGATGAACTTTTAAATTCATACATAGAAGATAGTAGTTTGCATTCTCTACTTAACTCTTCTAATGAATTATTATTTCATTATGAATATTAATTTAAAAACTTGTTGTCTATTGTATTCTATTAGATTTTTTTCCTGTTGAAGACTAATTATAATTTGTTGTATATTATCTTAGTCATAATATTCTTTCTTTGGGCTAGTTGAGCTCACCCTTTTCCTTTTTGTTCCATTTTTCTTCTCGGGGAGGCGAGACACATGCGAGATGCAGCTCTGGGTATGGAATGAAGGTTCTAGAGAGAGTTGTTTAGTAGTCCTCACCATTTTATAAAATAATGTATCAATAAATATGATGAGGATTTATTTGAGTATAGATATCATACAGAAGATAATATTTGTATTTAAACTCACAGTTTTATATGTTGTAATAATAAAGTTGTAGTTGTTTACATGCCGTGTATTGACAACTTAAAATGGGTGATGTATACCTATTTTGGGGGCGTACACACGAGTTGGTATCGTAGCTTAGGATATGATCTCCAGGCGGAGATCGGGGAATAGAACTAGGAGGGGAGAGACGAGTAAATCCTTCGCTAAAGTGTGTCCTACCTAAGCTTATTTGTTAGTTGGTTAGTATATAGGGATATTATGTGATATATTGATTTCCTTAATTAACCCTTATTTTATGGACAAAGATTTGAGAATGTCGACTAAGAATATTAACGATGGAGTAAATGAGACCGTGGAGATGCCTGTCATTTACCAACAAGGAGAACATGCAACAAGTCGGAAATGTTCCTCCTGTGAACAATACCACCGAAAGCGGATGATGAACGAGGGGATGTTTAGAAGCTTTTTGCGATTCATGCAAAATCAGACGAGGAGACTCGTGTTCAAAATACGAGGAGGAAATGATAGCAATTCAAGGGTTGTCACACCAAGCAAGGTTTAAAGAGTTGGGACCACCGAATTTAAGAGAAAGCGAGATCCGATCATGGCGGAAACATGGGTCAAGCAAATTACCAAGATATTCGATGTATTGGGATGCGGAGGAACAGAAGGTTCCATTCGCCACCTTTATGTTTTCCGTGGCGAGGCGATCATCGGTGGGAGTCTCGTAGGCGTACTCCATCCGGTAAGACTCAAAGTATGTCTTGGGAGACGTTTGAACTATTCAATGACAAATACTTTCACGAAAGTGTTCGTCGTATAAGAAGGAAGTGGAGTTCATCGATTAAAAAAAAGCGACATGGCGGTGTCTCAAGACGAGGCAAAGTTTGCAGAGTTATCCGAGTTTGCACCTCATTTGGTGGAGAATGAGGAACGATGATGGCGGATGTTTTTAGAGGTTTGAAACCCGGATACGTCGATATCTCATTTTCATAAATTTTCTCTCTATTCGGATGTTGTAAATGAGGCTCAATTATTAGAGCGAGATAACGAGTACGGTCAACCGAGGACCACAACCAGGATCATCTAGGAGATGGCGGTCAACAAAACAACGATAACCAAATGGAGAAAGAAAAAAGACGGACAAAAATGGTAACCACTCTGGTGGTAATCATAGCCGTGAAAATAGAAGAAACGAGTCAGAGGAGATTTTAAAAGAGGAGATTTAACAACGACCATGTGAAGACGACGGTCTTTAAAGAATCGGTTCTACAGGGAGGAGAACGACCACCCCATCGTATATGCTATAAATGCGGAAAGAGGGACATATCGATCAAAGCGCCCACAACAGTTCAAGGTATGCTATAATTATGGAAAGGAAGGACATATCGCTCGAGATTATGCGGTAGCGAAACCTAGTTCAATGAGGACGGTGACTCAAAAGACGTCCCGTAAAAGTCAAAGTCAATCCGGTTCTGGAAGAGCGTTTGTGTGGTGGTCAAAATGCGAGGAACCCAAACGAGGTGATCACGGTAAGCTATTTATAAATTCTTGCAAGTTTATACCTTACTTGATCATTTGGTGCTACCCATTCATTTATCTCTCTCCTACTTGTGCTCAACGTTTAAATTTGACTCGGAAAAATTAGACTTTGACTATCTGTGGAAACTCCGTTAGGAGAAACTTTCATCACATCCACTGTTTATAAATCTTGTTTGATTGAGTTGGCACCATCACCTTACACTCGTTGACCTTATCTCTTTAAAGATACTTGCTTTTGATGTGATTTTAGGGATTGATTGGTTAACTACTCATCATGCCAAAATTGATTATTTTCATAAGGTTGTTAGTTTTCATATTCCTAACCAACTCACTTTGCATGCAATTCTAGCAACTAAACCATTAAAATCAATCATCATCATATCTAATCATAAAGCTATTCGTTTATTGAAAAAACGGATGTCAAGCTTTCTTAGCCCATGTTATGGATTTGAATAAAGACACGCCAAATTTGAATAATATTCTGTTGTTATTGACTTTCCGGACGTATTTCTAAAAGAACTTCCGGGCCTACCCCGTAACGTGAAGTTGAATTCTTTATTGATCTTGAACCCGGTACAAAGCCCATTTCTAAAACCCCATATCGAATGGCTCTATTGAACTTCAGGAGTTAAAGGTCCAACTACAAGAATTGTTGGACATCGGTTTCATTCGTCCCAAGTACATCTCCTTGGGGTGCTCTGTTTTTTATTCAGTAAAGAAGAAAAGGAGTATGCGACTTTTATTATTGACTATCGGGAATTGAACCATGTCACCATCAAGAATAGGTATCCTCACCTCGTATTGATGACTTGTTTGACCGATTGCAAGAAGGCACAATTCTTTTCAAAAATCGATCTTCGATTCGGATATTATCGGTGAAGATTAGAATTGAGGATATTCCAAAGCGCCTTTAGAACTTCGATTGCGGGCATTATGAATTCTTAGTCGTGTCTTTCGGACAGACTAATGCTCCTATGACTTTCATGGATATGATGAACCAAGTATTCAAGGAATATTTGGATTAGTTCGTTGTTATTTTTATTGATGACATCCTCATATATTCCAAAAAAGTCGTGAAGATCATGAGCACCATTTGAAGTCGGTACTCAAAGGCTTCGTGAAAACAAACTATATGCCAAATTGAAGAAATGCGAGTTACGGCTTCGAGGAAGTAGCATTCCTTGGGCATGTTGTAAGACCGAATTTTATGAAATAAAAGTATTCAATTTTTTTTAATTACTATTCACGAAAGTTACTATTCACGAGTTACTTATTCACGAGTTACTATTCACGAGTCTTATTCATGAAGCATGATAAATTTTTTTTTTAGTATGAAGGCATTACTCAATAATTGTTACAATTAATTCTTATTCAATATTTTATTTTATTGATTCAATAATTGCTACGTTGATATTTTATATTATTGTTGTTTTGATAATTGTCACAAAGATGATATTTTCTATTATCGGACAATAATTCATATTATCTGAATAATATTATTGGATAACATTATTGGCAATGCCTAGAAAGTTCTGTCTAAAGAGAGGTTTGGTCACCTAATTGCGCTACCAAGATAAGGAGAAATTCTTATTAGAAAGCCCCTGCTTTCTGGGAACTGGCGATTGTCAATATTGTGATTATGTAATATTATTTGTGAATAATTAATTATTGATTTTTATGATGAGGAAAATATCTATTTTATATGGACATAGATGGAGAAAATTTTTAATGTGACAATTGTTGAAAATTGAAATTTTATCTTTTTACGATAAAATAATTCATTTAAATATATTATTATATTTTAATAATATAATAATGGTGATATTTTTACAACGAATGTGGGATATATGAGTATATGAGGAGGAAGAGTATTTTGTTACAATAAATGTTTAAAACATGTTAAACATGTCGGTGGACCCCATTTATTGATTTGAAATTTGATTATAACTGTAAAATCGCTTGGATTTGTGGATTTGGTCAATTTACGCTTGGAATTGGAAAAACTTTCTTACGTAAAGTTGTAGAGAATTGAATTTCCTATAAAAACTCGTAAGATTCGAATTTTCCGATAAAAGGGCTATTTATTATGAATTATTGAAGTTAGGATTAATTAATTATTATTTTTTGGAGTTTTAAATTAATTAATTATGAAAACGTTTTTTGTAAGTTTTGTAAGGTGAGATACTTGTGTTTTGAAGTTTGAACAAAAAAAAAGTGGGCGTAGGAATTCAAATTTATTATATTAATAATTTATTAAATTTTTCGCTTTGGTGTTTCTAAGTATTTTCTATAAATAGGTGCTTGGGTTAGAATTGAAAATCACACCCGAAACTGAAGTTTTCTCTCTTTATATTATCGGTTTATTCTTGTGAGTATTTTGAGTATACTTTGAGTATTGCTATCTGGTGCAAGTTCATTCAAAGATTATTCTACAGTAAAATCTGCTTCTTTTGAGGTAAGGGATAGTAAGGGATTTTAAGGGTTATTATATTTTAGTTTCGAAATTTTTCTGAACCATCAAAAATTCTGGAAAAATTTGAAATGATATGTTGATGAGTTTTGTAGATTGTGTTCAAAAATGGTGATTTTTGGATGTATAGATTAGGAGTTATGGATTTTATGAGAAAAGACTATTTTAAAAGTATCCGCTTATAACTCCTTGTGATTAACTCTAAAATTGATGAAATTTTTATTGAGAGTACATCTATATAATATCAATATACCGTGTAAATTTCAGAATTGTTGGATAAAAGTATAATTTATGATAAATGTTTAAATATTAAATTGGTGTGTTGGCCGTATGAAAAATAGTAAATGAATTTTAAAATTTGCGAGAAAAATACATATTTAATATGGAACTATATTCTCGCTAAATCCCAGAAAAGAAATATTTTTGGAACTGATTTGGTATTTTTCATGAAAATGTTCTAGTTATGAGTAAATGAATTAAATATGTTATGTGAAGTAAGAAAATTATAAAATATGATTTATTGGCTTGAGAATCATATATGAGGTATATGCAGAATTTTATGAGGGTTTTGGTTAATGATGATGAAATCTTATGAGTTTGGCATTTTAGATGATTAAATACATTAGTTATTAAAGTGTAAATAATTGGATTAAATTGTTTATAAGTTTTAGAAATGATTAAAATATTATTGTAATATTAATAATATTAGATTATGAGATTTCTAAGTAATTTATAATATTTGGATTAAGGTGTTATAAATATGGATATGAATTTTATTATGAAACTTTATCTTTTCGTTAATAGGTTTCTTATGACGTATACGGTACTATGTATGAATCACGAGAGTCTTATTCACGACAAATTGGTTTCTTCTCGACCAAATTATCGTTGATTTATGAATCTTACTCTTGAAATTAAAACCATGTTTTGATTATATTATTTTATATAACATTCTTATAACCACAATGATAATATTTCTCTTTGACTTGAGTGTAAAGATGGGTAGATTATTGGTATGATCGTGATTATAGGTTCTCTTTGGCGATGGTGCAAAAGTTGAATTGTTTATTTGGTATGATCATGACCATTGAATTTACAATTGAATATTTTAGCTTAAGTGCAAAGGTGAATTGATCAACATGGTTATAATTATTGTTATATAACCGAAATGATTATGTATTTCTTTGATATATGAATATCTTTGGCTCAGTAGTCAAAGATGACTTGTTGATGAATATCTTAGCTTTCAGTAGTGCAAAGATGAATTATTGATGAATATCTTTTGCTCGTAATGCAAAGATGACTGTTATTGAATATCTTTTGCTTTTGTAGTGCAAAGATGAATTATTGATGAATATCTTTGGCTTGTAATGCAAAGATGACTGTTGTTGAATATCTTTGCTTTGTAGTGTAAAGATGAACTGTTGATGAATATCTTTGGCCCGTGGTGCAAAGATGAATTTATTAGTATGATTATGAGCGAGGCGTGATTTGGTATAACCATGATATTTGATGTTTCGGTAAAGGCGGTGATGAAAATTATCTTCGTCCTGGATGAGAAGAGGAATTTAGAATCACAATTATGATTATGAGTTATTCATATGATTGTGGAAAAGGCTGTTGATTGATGTTCTGAGGATAAAATATTGTTGGTGGACTTTTTAACGTGGAGAAGACAATAGACTTTATATCTATTTGACTCTTTTAATGGATTGCTTCGTTCAACAACTATGGTTAAAAAGTTTTATCATCTACCATATGTTCTAAATCTACGATTTATTCTTGATGAAGACTATTGATAATTTATTTATCTTTAGTCATAATATTCTTTCTTGAGCTAGTTGTGCTCACCCTTTTGTTTCACAATTCCTTTCGTGTAATAAAGGTATATTTGGGTTTGGCGGGGATAGCGAGGGAATAGAATGGTGGTCTATAGATGTTGAGGGTGAGGTGAATTTAACTTGGGAAGGGTGTTTTGCCACTATCATACAAGATGTCTAATGACATACAACCTCGTGTCATCATAAGACATGGTTGTGTTTCATCCACTTGTTGAGTATATTTACAAGCACTTTACCTATATAATCTTGGTGTTTGTTTGGAGTATAATACTCAATTAGAGGCAGTGGAGATAATGATATGTCAAGAGAAGACTCACCATTGGGAAGAATATGATAGTAATCTTCTCGTTTTTCTTTGGGGTCTATTAGATTGACGAGGATAATTTCGTGGCCATATGATATCTACCATAACCTAAAAAGCATGGCCTCCCGTATACGAAGGTTTCTTGAGCACTTCCCAAAGATTCTAATTTCTAAAGCAGGTTTTGACTATACCTTTATGTAAGGTGTCATTGTGGCGTGACTTACGGTTGGTATATATTTGTATCCAAACTCACAAAGATATGTGTTGTTGTATTTTGCACGACAATTGTTATAATAAAGTTGTAGTTGTTTTTAGTACCATATATTTGGCGACTCAGAATGGGTTGGATGGAATGGACCTATTTTGGGGTCGTTACACATGTGGTGTCGAAACATGGAGTATCCGTGGACCCGCCAAGATTGAAGCAATACAAAGTTAGGGAGCAACCAAGTTGGTGGTGACCGGCACGTAGCTTTTTTGGGCTTAATGGTTATTATCTGAGATTCGTGGAAGGATTTTCTCGAATCGCTACTCCATTAACTCAAATTTGACTTTCGGAAAGATATAAAATTCGTTTGGAGGCGAAGAATGCGAGAAGAGTTTCCAAGAGCTTAAGAGGAGACTTATTTAGCACTGTTCTAACAATACCATCCGGGTTCGGATGGATTTGTTATCTCTGGCGATGCTTGAGCAAAGGGTTAGGATGTGTTCTCATGCGGCGTGGGAAAGTCATAGCATATGCCTCGCGACAACTTAAAGAATATGAGAGGAATTATCCTACTCATGATCCAGAGTTAGCGGCGATTGTTTTCGTATGCTAAAGATATGGAGGCACTATCTATATGGGGAGAAAGTGGAGATATATTCGGACTATAAAAGCCTCAAATATTTCTTCACACTAAAAAGAACTCAACATGCAGAACGACGTTGGCTTGAGTTGTTGAAAGATTACGACCACACTATTCAATACCATCCCGAAAAGCGAACGTGGTAGGAAATGCGTTGAGTAGAAGATCATATGCGAGAACGAAAAGCGATGATGTCAAGTATACTGGCGTAGAGCCAACTTTAATAGAAAAAGTTAAGGTTGCTCGAGCCAGGCACCCGGGAGCCGATCGCGTATGAAGAAGAAAGTACAAGAAGGAGCTATTAGGGCGAGAATTGATGAAGAAGGAATACTTGAGTCTAATCCGCACTTTTGTGTCCCTAACGACTCGATTTGAAGTACAAGATTATGATGGAGGCACACAATACACCATTTGCAATCCATCTCAGAAGTACCAAAATGTATCGTGATCTTGACATACATTTTGGTGGAACAATATGAAGAGAGAGATTGCAAAGTTTATCTCAATGTGTTTAACTTGTCAACGTGTAAAGGCGGAGCATCTAGTACCTAAGGGTCTGTTGCAACCACTTGAGATTACGAAATGGAAGTGGAACATATTACCATGGATTTCGTTACGAGTCTTCCTATGGTTTCTCAAGGCATCAATCTTTATTTGGGTTATTGTTGATAGATTAACCAAGTCCGCTCATTTCTTGCCGATCACGGAGACTTATTCCTTGAACGTCTTGCTAGTATATGACGTGAATGAGATTGTGAGGTTGCATGGCATGCTGTATCCATAGTTTGGATCGTGACCCAAGATTCACTTTAAGATTTTGGGTTAGCTTGCAAAAAGCTATGAAGCACGGATTTACGATTCGATTCTAAGATACCATCCTCAAACGGACGGACAATCGAAAATACTATTCAAACTCTTGAAGATCTATTAAGACTCGTGTCCTAGACTTCAAGGCGGTTAGGATAAGTATTTACCATTGGTGGAATTCTCCTACAACAACAGCTTATCAAGTATAGGTGTGGCTCCATTTGAAGCATTATATGGGACGAAAGTGTCGCTCTCTCCAATATGTTGGGGACGAGGTGGGTGAAGCAACATTGTTGGGACCCGAAAGTTAAGACGTATGACTCACCGAAAAGATCCAAATGATTCGACAACGATACAAAAGCAAGACAAGATAGACAAAAGAGTTATGCGGATCTTCATCGAAAGGACGTGGAATTTAGTATAGGGATCATGTATTATTGCGAGTTGCTCCATGGAAGGGAGTTACAAGATTTGGGAAGAGAGGAAAGCTCAATCCACGCATTTATTGGTCCATTTCAAATTCTTGACCGAGTAGGAAATGTAGCTATATGACTCGCGATTACCTCCGAAAGTATGTCTACCGATGTTCATAATGTGTTTCACATATCGCAGTACTTCGTAAATATGTGAAAGACCCGAACCATGTTATAGTAGTTAAACCAGGATGAGATAGCCAGAAGACTTAACGCACGAAGAGGTACACTGTCAAGATTTTGGATAGGAAGGAGCATGTCCTACGCCAAGAAAGGTCATACCACAAGTTAAAATTTTGTGGAGGAATCATGCTTTATAGAGAAATGACCGAGAATTGGAAACGGAAATGAAAGCGAGGTATCCTCACCTTTTCAAACACAAAGATACGTCACGTCAATTTCGGGACGAAATTTCATAAGGAGGGAGGTTGTAAGACCCCAACTTATTATTAATGAAATTTAATTTTTCTATTTATTATTTTGAAATAGTAAGGGTTGATTTAATTAATGTGGATAGTTATGGGTAAAATACGCAAATATTTCAAAATAAGCAAGTGGTTATAAAATATTCATTGTTGCTTCGGGGAATATTCGTTTGGTCGTGGAATATTCTTCATTGTCGGGGAATATTAAATGCTGACGGCCTTGATTTTTTGTAGGCCCCATAACGGAAAGCGATTGGATGAAAAACGCACAAATATAAGTTGTTTAAAAATAATGGGCGTAGTTATTCACAGTAATATCTTGTTAAAATACTCGGTTGTTAAAACACAAGAAGATACGCGGTATTGCACCAATTATTGATTCTTACGTAAGAAGGTACACTACTCAATAATGGTTATAGTAATTATTATTCAAGATTTTATTGATTTAATAATCGTTGCGTTGATATTTTATATTGTCATTGTTGTTTCAATAATTGTCATTACACGTATTTTTTCATTATCGAAGCTAATAATTCATATTATCTGAATAATATTATTAGATAACATTATTGGCAATGTGCAGAAAGTTACATCTAAGGAGAGGTTTGGTCACCCAATTCATGCGCCAAGAAGGAGAAATTCTTATTGGAAAGCCCCTCTTTCCCGAACCGCTCGGTTATCAATATTGTGATTCGTAATATTATTTGTGAATAATTAATTATTGATTCATATGATGAGAAAAATATTGATTTTATGTGGATATAGATGGAGAAAATTTTTAATGTGACAATTGTTGAAAATTGAAATTTTATCTTTTTCGATAAAATAATTATTTAAATATATTATTATATTTTAATAATATAATAATGGTGATATTTTTATAACAAATGTGGGATATATGAGTATACGAGGAGGAAGAGTATTTTGTTGCAATAAATATTTAAAACATGTTAAACATGTCGGTGGACCCCATTTATCGATTTGAAATTTGATTATAACTTTCGTAAAATCGCCCGCTTGTGGATTTTTGGCCATTTTGCATTTGGAATTCGGAAAACTTTCTTCTCGCAAAGTTGTAGAGAATTGAATTTCCTATAAAAATTAGCTAGTTTTGAATTTTCTCGACAAAATGGCTATTTATTGTGAATTATTGAAGTTTCAAGTTCAAATAATTGATTTTGGAAGTATAAAATATTTAAAATGACAAAAATGTTTTTTGTCATTATTGTGGGTCTTGCATGTGTTAGAAGTGGCTGAATTCAGATCTCTAAATGTGGGCGTAGGAATAAAAATTAATAAATTAATATTTTAATAAATTTTCTGCTTTGGTGTTCTAAAGATTTTCCTATAAATAGGGTGCTTAGTTTAGAATTGAAAAATAACACCGTAAATTGAAGTTTTCTCTCTATATTATCGGCGTATTCTTGTGAGTATTTTGAGTATATTTTGAGTATTGCTATACTATTGCAAGTTCAAGTCATAGCTTTATATCCTGTTTCAATTTAGTAAGACTTGATCTTTCGAGGTAAGGGATATTATTATTTTCATTAATGATATTATTTCTTCAATATCATTATCTTCAAATATTGATCGAAGTTTTTATCAAATTTGGAACTTTTGGTGTCAGAGTTACTTATTCACGATTATCTGACTATTCACGACATTATCTGATCTTATTCACAAAATACTAAGACTATTCATCGAAAAATGAAAAATTTTCTGTTGATCTAAAATATCTATTGTGGATACTAGTTTTGATTGTATCCATGTTTTGATCATTCTTGAATTTTACACCACTATGATTATTTTTGAGGTATTTTTGGACATGGATAAAATAAAAGTACGAATCCTTAATCCTTAATCCTTGTCATTTTGTTTCTTTGGATTCGTTTCTTTTAAAAATATTTTCATCATCCTCGATCTTAAATGATGATATTATTGAATATCTTTGGCCCAGAAGCAAAGATGATCGATTTCGATGAATATCTTTGGCCCGTAGTGCAAAGATGAGCAGTGTTTAGATGAACATGAATTAATCTGATGAATATCTTTGGCACGTAGTGCAAAGATGAATATTTGATTCCGGATGTATATTGATTGATGTTACAGGGATAAAAGATAGGCGATGAACTTTTAAATTCATACATAGAAGATAGTAGTTTGCATTCTCTACTTAACTCTTCTAATGAATTATTATTTCCGCTGCGAATATTAATTTAAAAACTTGTTGTCTATTGTATTCTATTAGATTTTTTCCTGTTGAAGACTAATGATAATTTGTTGTATATTATCTTAGTCATAATATTCTTTACTGGGCTAGTTGAGCTCACCCTTTTCCTTTTTGTTCCATTTTTCTTCTGTGGAGGCGAGAGTAATAGCACAATAGTATTCTAGCCTTCGAGGTATGGAATGAAGGTTCTAGAGAGAGTTGTTTAGTAGTCTTCACCATTTTTATAAAATAATGTATCAATAAATATGATGAGGATTTATTTGAGTATAGATATTGTCTAGAAGATAATATTTGTATTTAAACTCACAGTTTATATGTTGTAATAATAAAGTTGTAATTGTTTCTGTACCATGTATTGACAACTCAAAATGGGTGATGTATACCTATTTTGGGGGCGTCACACTTAGCCTGGGCATACTCAGAAAATCACAGCTACCCTGATAGACGACAAAATCCCCATCATCATTTAAAATTTTACCGAGGGGAGTTATTTGTCCAACCTGAATGACAAGTAGTTTGGCGCCCTTACGTGAGGTGGGATGACAATATGAATGGATATAATTTTGAAGGACGATTGTTGGAATCTGGTAGAATTCCCTTGATCCATTTTGATATTGTAGAATACCAGATGCCAGATATGGTGATGATACAGTATGGGTTCTTACAAGGTATACCTTCTTCGGCAAAAAATCACAAAGAACTTAGAAAGGAAAAAGAACATATATTTGTCGTTGTTGATTGCATGACCTTAAGGCGAGTGTACATCGCACATCTCTTTTGTGTACACCTGCGCAACATGCACTTCCAAAGATGACCCAAGTACCAAATTCCTTTTACGATGTTGTGTTATGTAGTCGGCCTTCCTCTCTCTGATAAATTATTTTTCTATAGCCTTCCTCGACCTGCGAGACTACAAATTCTTTCTTTCATGTCAGATTGAAGCATTGACAAACTCATCAAAAAATGATTCATGTTCTCGCTTCTTTCTAAAGTACATTCCCGCGGCAAAATATCTCTTTGTATACGCTGGAATCCATTTCTCTCGTACATCATACAAACTTCTAATCCACTCATTTTATACAATTCATAATTCCTCAACAGAATCTGCCAACGCTCTTCAAACTCCACGATGGATAATGAATTATACACATAATTGTTAAAATGGTCTTTGAAGGATGGGTTCTCAGAATAAACATGATGTAATTTCTCAGGAAATTTATTGTTAATATGCCAAAAACACAATAAGTGATAAGTTGAAGGGAGTACCTTAGTAATAACATTATTCATGGCTTTGTCTTAGTCAGTGATGATGGTTATAGGAGTCTTGTAGTCCATGGATTCCAGCCATGTCTCTAATACCCAAACAAAAGTGTCATCTGTCTCACCCCTTAACAATGCAAATCCAAACAATATAGATTGAAAATGGTGGTTAACCGGTAAAAGGAACAATTTGTGGCGCCCCAAAATTAGGTAAACATCACCTATCTTGAGTCTCCAAATACGGTACGAAATACAAATACAAACTAATTATACAACAGCTCAGTAAAATACGACAAAAACATATGCTTGAATTTTAATACAAATATTGTCTACTAGAGAGTATACAAACTCAATGGAGTCCTCATTACATTTATTATCACCTTTATTTCACGAGAATAGTGAGGACTACTTAATGCACCATCTAGGACCATCACTCTGCTCCTCGACTAGTCCCTCGCTACGTTCTTATTTCACGAAGAAACGGTGAAAGAAAAGGTGAGCTCAACTAGCCCAAGAAGAAATATTATGACTAAGATAATGCCAGAATAAATTATCGTTAGCCTTCAACAGTGTTAAACTGATACAATATAACAACCATCAAGTTTAACTGCAGCGGAACAAGCAATCGATTAAAAGAGTCAAGTAGAGAATAAAATCTACTATCTTTTATGATTTAAAAGGTTTTTCATGACTTTTATCATTTGGGACTCACAATAAATAATTCACATCATCGAATCACCCCTGCACTACGACCAAGGATATTCTTTAGTATCACGATCACGAATTATCCATGCACTACGGCTAAAGATAATCATATTTTCATCAACGGTCCTGATCATGCCATAAAACAATTCATCTTTGCACTCTGACGAAAGAGAATCCATAGCCATAATCAT
This sequence comes from Panax quinquefolius, assembly GCA_020205615.1. NCBI lineage: Eukaryota > Viridiplantae > Streptophyta > Magnoliopsida > Apiales > Araliaceae > Panax > Panax quinquefolius. The sequence goes on along the minus strand of CM035172.1, from coordinate 39,300,248 downwards.
ATCAAAAATCGTCCATCGATGCACTACAGACGATGAGGACTTTTTCCACATCATTTGTAACATTACGGTTATGATTACACCGAATAATCCACAAGTCATAATCATACCAAGTCCATCTATGCATCACTACGGGCCGGATGACTTTCAACTAAATATAAACATGAGGATGATGACAATGATATAAGAATTTAATAAAACAAGTTCAAAAATTAATTTATCTAAGAACCGATAACGTCCAATTGTCAACGTGATCTTTGCTTTGTAGAGTAAAATTCAAGAATGCTCGGAAGAATATTTCCATGAAAAGATCTTTGGATGAAGCGCAAATATCAAGGATATTCCACTAATTTCATGGAGTATAGAAGTCAAAACTTTAACCATTTGAGTATAATAAAGAATGGAATAACAAAAGAAATCACCATGCATGCGATATTGCCGCACATATGCAAGTTATTCAACAGAATAATAATAAAGGAACGAAGTCAAAGTAAAAAGCTTGCACCGGCTGTGGATGTTCCACAGAATAATAAAGAATAGAATAACAATAGAAATCACCACGTACGCGATACTTGCATGTATAAAGGTTATTCAACAGTAATAATAAATAGCAGAACCGGTTATAAAACGCTACATGCATGAATATTCAAATGAATAATAATAAAGAGGCGGAACGAGTCCCAAGAAACGCATTGACGAGGATATTCCAATGTAATAATAATAAAGAGCGGAACGAGTCCCGTAAAATGCACGTGACAGGATATTCCAACAGAATAATAAAGATGGAATAATAGAAGAATATCACCAAGTATAGGGTAGTCCAGCGTATATTTGGTTATTCCATGAGAATAATAAAGAATGGAATAATGAAGTTCTCTTCATGAATAAGAAAGAGAATACCTTAAGAAAGAAATAATATTCCCTACCTAAAAAAAAGCGGATCTTGGAATAGTGAGGTAGCAGACTACTCTTCTTCTTTCTCTCTATAATTTCTCTCTATAATAATTGCTCTAAAGCTTTTGTGAATTGGTGAGAAATGAAGGAAGAATGAGCTTCATTTATAGGAAAATATAGTTTCGATAATTGCATGCGTTTTGGGGCTCAAAAATTACTGATATAATACCTTCGACTTTTCTTTCATTTTTAATTTAGTCCTGCAAGTATTATCAATCTTGCATCAACTCCCCTAATAGTAAATCATGTGAATCAATAGTACAATCATGTGAATAAATAGTATAATCATGTGAAAAAAATTAATTAATTATGGTATAATACCTTCAACTATACCTCCATTTTTAACTTAGTCATACAAGTATTATCAATCTTGCACCACCCCTAATAGTATAAGAATGTGAATCAATAGTACCCGTGAATAATAACTCGTGAATAGTAACTTCGTGAATAGTAACTTCGTGAATACTAACGACTAAGTAACTAAGTGAATAGTAACTCGTGAATAGCTGACACGAAAAAGTGCTCAAGAATACCCGAGTGAACAATATAACCTCCAGACATCAATTATCATCGAAATAAATGTCAATTTCCACTAACACTAATAATCCCAATACAATGGAACAATCAATTTCATCTTTAATCAACACAACTTATTCATCATTAATATTATAACTCACAATATTTAACAACCAGGTCATTCCCAGGAAAGAGGGGGCTTTTCGATAAGGATTTCTCCTTATTGGCGCGCAATTAGGTGACCAAACCTCTCCTTGACGAACTTAGACATTGTCAATATTGCAAATAATAATATGAATAACTTTGTCGTCTCAATTATTGATTTAATAATAATAAATATTATGCAGATGATACTGTGACAATAATTGAATCAATAATATGAGAGATATGATGCAGCAATTACTGTAGTAATAATTGAGTATAACTGAGTGACTTCTCACGTAAGCATCAATAATCAATCTAGTGTGCTACTTCGCAACCACGCCAGACATATTCTTGTACTTTTAATAGGGTGTTTTCAACAGTTAACGGTAAAACTTCCGCCGTTATTTTCATAAAAGTATTTTTGTCGTTTTCTCAATCAGATAATAATTCCGTTATGGGGTCCATTAATGATTGTCTCAAGTAAATACGGATATTCCCCAAACAAAAAGAATATTCCTGAACCAATCGAATATTATATAACAACTTGCATATTTTGCAAAATTTATAAATATAACCCACAACTATAACATTATATCAAATCCACACCATAATATTTAAAAAATTATTTTGAGAGAAAATTAAATATTTATTCATAAAATCTGGGGTCTCTGATCTCTCCCTCCTTATGGAATTTCGCCCTCGAAATTTACGTACGTACTTGGTATCTTAGAACGGTGAGGATACCTTGACTTCATTTCAAATTCTAACTCTTGAGGTATAACCTTTGAGTGTTGAATATAATCCTTCTTATCCAAGATTTTAACACGTATCTCCTCAAACGTTAAATCATCCGTTATCTCGTCGGGTTCTAAATTAATAATGTGGTTCGTCGTCATCCACATATTTACGTAACGTCGATACGTAAAAAACGTTATGAACACATGAATACTTGGCGGTAAAAGCGAGTCTATAAGCCACAGTTCCTACTTTATCGAGGATTTCAAATGGGCCAATTAAATCGAGGGTTGAGATTTTCTTCTCTAAATCGATTCTTGCTTCTAGAATAACGCCCTCTTGAACCTTCTTAATTCTTCACATTCATCAGCTCGGTGTGTAGCTTGAGCGGCTTTAACTTTATCGATTAAAAGATTCGTATATTCATTATCTTCACGTGGGATATTTGTTATCTTCATCGGGGTTCGTATAAATGGGTCTTTGTAACGCATACGATCGTAAGCGCATACGATCTTCTACTCAACGCGTCATTACCACGTTCGCTTTTTTTCACGATGGTATTGAATGATATGATCGTAATCTTATTATTTCGAGCCAACGTCTTTGGCACATGTTACGTTCGTTTTAGTTGAAGAAAATATTTGAGGTTTTAGAAATGGGTTTTATCTTTGGGGTCAATACAAAATTCGATTTCACGCTCTAGGGTAGGCTAAGAAGTCTTCAAGAATACGTCCCGAAAATTTATTAACAATAGAAATATCATTCAAAATTGTGACTCTCATCCAAGACTTGGATAACACGTCACATTGATACCTATCAACTTGACATCGTCATTCACGTCGCCTATGAAAAGTCGGCTTTGGTGCATTCCACACAAGAAAGTCAACAACGAAAGGATCGGGGCTCTTTACTTATGGCTTGATATGACAATGATTGACTTTAGTGGTTTGGTTGTTTGAATTAGCATAATGGTTGGTTAGGAATATGAAAGCTAACAACCTACAAAAGCATGATGAGTAGTTAACCAATCGATTTCTAAAAATGCATCAAAGGCAAGTATTTTCAAAGAGATAAGATCGGCGAATGTAGCGTGAAAGTGTCGATTTGAATCAACAAGATTTATAAATAGTGGAGGTAACGAAGGTTTCTACTATCGAAGTTTCAACCAATAAGTCAAAGTCTAATTTCTCCGAAGTCAAATTTAAGCGTTGGTATGCAAAGAGAGAGAGATAAAGAATGGGTAGAACCCAGGTATCTAATAAGGTATAGACTTCGCAAGAATTTATAATTAACTAACTTAGTGCTAACTAACCGTTCGGTCACTCGCTTTTTGAGAAGTCACAAAAAATGCTCTTCCCGAAACCACCATTTGACTTTGTTTTTGTCGTATCCGCCTTTGGTGCCACCAGTTCCAATTTGGACTTGACTTCACTATATCTGATAAAATCGAGCTAAATGACCTTCTCTTCTTGAAATTTCCACTTCTATTATCTTGGCCATGATTACCACCGAAGTGGTTACCATTCTTGGCATGATAATTTCCCCCACGATGGTTATCATTGTTAGATGGGCGTTGCCATTTGGTATGATTATTATCGTGTTGTTGGTCGTTACCTTTTGGTTGAGCTGACTCAACGGTCTCATGTGCTTCATTGCTTATCTCAGCATTTTCATATGCCATTTTCAAACACTGTCATAAAACAAGGGTTAATTAACATATCACATATTATCCCTATACTCGACGTGACCAATTAAATACCAAATAAACTTAGGTAGGTCATACTTAGCGAAGGAATTCCCGTCTCTCCCTCTAGTTCTTGTCTCACATCTTAGCGGGGATCATATCCCTAAGCTTTGATACCAGTTGTGGCGCCCCAAAATTAGGTATACATCACCCATCTTGAGTGCGGATACATGGTACATAAATCAAATACAACTTAATAATACAATTGTGGTGTAACAATACGACAAAACATAAATTGTGAGTTTGAATACAAATATTGTCTCTAGAGAGTATACAAACTCAATGGAGTCCTCATTACAATTATTATCACACTATTTCACAGAATAGTGAGGACTACTAATGCACCATCTAGGACCATCACTCTGTTCCCGACTAGTCCCCGCTACGTTCTCATTTCCCTGAAGAGAACAGTGAAAGAAAGGGTGAGCTCAACTAGCCCAATAAGAAATATTATGACTAAGATAATGCAGAATAAATTATCATTAGCCTTCAACGAGTGTTAAAGCGATAAAATATAATGAACATCAAGTTTAATCAGTGCGGTGAACAAGCAATCCATTAAAAGAGTCGAGTAGAGAATAAAATCTACTATCTTTTATGATTTAAAAGGTTTTCATCACTTTTATCATTTGAGACTCGACAATAAATAATCCACATCATCGAATCATCCCTGCACTACAGGCCAAGGATATTCTTTAGTATCACGACCACGAATTATCCATGCACTACGGGCTAAAGATAATCATGTTTTCATCAACGGTCCTGATCATGCCATAAAACAATTCATCTTTGCACCCTTGGCCGAAGAGAATCCATAGCCATAATCATACCAAAAACTGTCCATCAATGCACTACGGGCCAATGAGGACTTTTTCCACATCATTTGTAACATTACGGTTATGATTATCTTCGAATAATCTGGTCAGTAATAATCATACCAAGTCCATCATGCACTATAGGCCACGAGATGACTTTCAACAAAATATAAACATGAGGATGATGACAATGATATAAGAATTCAATAAAACAAGTTCAAAAATTAATTTATCTAGGAACTAATAACGTCCAAATTGTCGACATGATCTTTTGCTTTAGAGAGTAAAATTCAAGAATGCTCGGGAAGAATATTTCCATGAAAAGATCTTTGGATGAAGCGCAAATATCGAGGATATTCCACTAATTTCATGGAGTATAGAAGTCAAAACTTTAACCAATTGAGTATAATAAAGAATGGAATAACAAAAGAAATCACCGTGCATGCGATAGCCGCATAGGCGGGTTATTCAACGAAGAATAATAAATAACGGAACCGGTCGGCGAAATTAAAGCGCGCAGACGAGGATGTTCAACGAGAATAATAAAGAATGGAATAACAACGAGAAATCACCATGCATGCGGTGCTTAGCATAGGCGGAGTTATTCAACGAGAATAATAAAAGCGGAACCGGTCGGCGATAAAATGCACGAACGAGGATATTCAACGAGAATAATAAAAGGCGGAAATAAAGCGAGGATAAGCGAAATAATAACGGGATATTAGAAGAATAAGAATAATAAAAAGCGGAACCGGTCCGTAAAACTTGCATGACGAGGATATTCAACAGAATAATAAAGAATGGAATAATAGAAGAATTTCACCAAGTATAGGGTCCTTCGCGTATCTGAGTTATTCAACGAGAATAATAAAGAATGGAATAATGAAGTTCTCTTCATGAATAAGAAAGAAATAATACCCTTACGAGAGTACAACAAATAATATTCCCTACCTTAAAAAAGCTGGATATTTGGAGTAGTGAAGTAGCGAGAATACTTTTCTTCTTTCTCTCTATAATTTCTCTCTATAATAATTGCTCTAAAGCTTTTGTGAATTGGTGAGAAATGAAGGAAGAATGAGCTTTATTTATAGGAAAATATAGTTTCGATAATTACACGTTTTGGGGCTCGAAATATTCTGAATTATAATACCTTCCTCTTTTCTTTCATTTTAATTTAGTCTGCAAGTATTATCGATCTTGCACTTGCACCAACTCCCCTAATAGTAAATAATGTGAATCAATAGTACAATCATGTGAATAAATAGTATAATCATGTGAAAAAATTATAAATTAAAATTATAGTAATATAGTACCTTCAACTATACCTCCATTTTTAACTTAGTCATGCAAGTATTATCAATCTTGCACCACCACCTAATAGTATAAGAAGAATCAATGTGAATAATAATACTCGTGAATAATAATAGTACTTTCGTGAATAGTAACTTCGTGAATATCATGAATAGTAACTCGTGAATAGTACTACGACACGAAAAGTGCTAGAATACTAGGAGTGAACAATATAACCTCCGGACATCAATTATCATCGAAATAAATGTCAATTTCCACTAACACTAATAATCCCAATCTGATGGAACAATCAATTTCATCTTTAATCAACACAACTTATTCATCATTAATATTATAACTCACAATATTTAACAACGAAGGTCGTTCCAGAAAGAGGGGCTTTCCGATAAGGATTTCTCCTTATTGGTGGGCCTTGATTAGGTGACGACCTCTCCTTGTAGAACTTTAGACATTGTCGATATTGCAAATAATAATATGAATAACTTTGTCGTCTCAATTATTGATTTAATAATAATAAATATTATCACGGATGATCTTGTGACAATAATTGAATCGATAATATGAGAGATATGATCATCAATTCTTTGTAGCAATAATTGAGTATAAGCGAGTGACTTCTCACGTAAGCATCGATAATCAATCAGGTGTGCTACTTATGCTGACCGCGCGTATTCTTGTACTTTAACTAAGGGTGTTTCAGCGATTAACGGTAAAACTTCCGTAGTTATTTTCATAAAGTATTTTTGTCGTTTTCTCGATCAAAAATAATAATTTACGTTGTAGGGTCCACTGATGATTGTCTTAGTCGTCACGGATATTCCCGAAAAAGAATATTCCCAGACCAATCGAATATTATATAACAACTTGCGTACTTTGCAAAATTTATAAATATTACCCATAACTATAACATTATATCAAATCCACACCATAATATTTAAAAAATATATTTGAGAAAATTAAATATTTATTCATAAAATCTGGGGTCTCACAATCTCCCTCCTTATGAAATTTTGCCCTCGAAATTTAAATACATTTTGGTATCTTAGAAAGCGGTGAGGATACCTTGACTTCATTTCAAATTCTAACTCTTGAGGTATAACCTTTGAGTGTTGAATATAATCCTTCTTATCCAAGATTTTAACACGTATCTCCTCATACGTTAAATCATCCATTATCTCGTCGGTTCTAAATTAATAATGTGGTTGGGTCATCCACATATTTACGTAACGTCGATACGTGAAAAAGCGTTATGAACACCTTGACATACTTGGCGGTAAAAGCAGTCTATAAGCCGCAGTTCCTACTTTATCGAGGATTTCAAATGGGCGATTAAATCGAGGGTTGAGATTTCTCTCTTAAATCGATTCTTGCTTCTAGAATAACGCCCTCTTGAACCTTCTTAATTTCTTCACATTGTGTCTTCGACTTTAACTGTATAGATTAAAGTCGACTTTAATCTTATATTCATTATTAACGTGGATTAGAGTCTTTAACTCTATATTCGTTATCTTCACGGGGTTCGTATGGGTCTTACTGTTAACAACATCGCTTTTCATAATCGCGCATCGATCTTCTACTGGCGCGTCGGCTACTACCGTTTCGCTTTTCACGATGGTATTGAATGATGCGATCGTAATCTTTAATGACTCGAGCCAGCGTCTTTGGCGCGTATTACGTTCGTTTTAGGTGAAGAAAATATTTGAGGGTTTAGAAATGGGTTTTGTCTTTGGGGTCGATACAAAATTCGATTTCACGCTCTAGGGGTAGGCTAAGAAGTCTTCAAGAATACGTCGGAAATTTATTAACAATAGAAATATCATTCAAATTTGTGACTCTCATCCAAGACTTGGATAAGTACGTCACATTGATACTATCGACTTGCCATCATCATTCATACGGCGTCGCCTACTGAGAAAGTGCGGCTTTGGTGCATTCCACTGAGGAAAGTCGACAACGAAAGGATCGGGGCTCTTTACTTATGGCTTGATATGACAATGATTGACTTTAGTGGTTTGGTTGCTTGAATTCGCATAATAGGTTGGTTAGGAATATGAAAGCTAACAACCTTCTGAAAAGCATGATGAGTAGTTAACCGATCGATTTCTAAAATTGCATCAAAGGCAAGTATTTTCAAAGAGATAAGATCGGCGAAGTAGCGTGAAAGTGTCGATTTGAATCAACAAGATTTATAAATAGTGGAGGTACTTGAAGGTTTCTACTATCGAAGTTTCAACCGATAAGTCAAAGTCTAATTTCTCCGAAGGTTAAATTTAAGCGTTGAAGCGCAACTAGAGTGAGAGATAAAAGAATGGGTAGAACCGGTATCTAATAAGGTATAGACTTCATAAGAATTTATAATTAACTAACTTGGTACTAACCGTTCGGGTCACTCGCTTTTGAAGAAGTCACATCAAAAAATGCTCTTCTTACAAACCACAGAAAGCTTTGATTTTTTGTCAAGTATCGCCTTTGGTGCCATTAGTTCGATTTGGACTTGACTTCTTTATATGACAAAAATCGAGCTAAATGACCTTCTCTTCTTGAAATTTCCACTTCTATTATCTTGGCCATGATTACCCATAGAAGTGGTTACCATTCTTGGCATGATAATTTCCCCCGATGGTTATCATTGTTAGATGGCCGTTGCCACTTCTTGGGTATGATTATTATCGTGTTGTTGGTCGTTACCTTTTGGTTGAAAGCGTGACTCAGCGCGGTCTCATGTGCTTCATTGCTTATCTCGACATTTTCGGATGCCATTTTCAAATCTTTGTCACAAAACAAGGGTTAATTAACATATCACATATTATCCTATACTACGTGAGCCAATTAAATACCAAATAAACTTAGGTAGGTCATACTAGCGAAGAATTCCCCGTCTCTCCCCTCTAGTTCTTGTCTCACATCTCGGCCGGGGATCGTATCCTAAGCTTTGATACCAATTGTGGCCCCCAAAATTAGGTATACATCACCCATCTTGAGTCGCCCGGATACATGGTACATAATTCAAATACAACTTAATAATCTAAAGCAATCGTATAAAACGACAAAACATATCTTGTGAGTTTGAATACAAATATTGTCTACTAGAGAGTATACAAACTCAAAAGGAGTCCTCATTACAATTATTATCACACTATTTCACGAGAATAGTGAGGACTACTAATGCAAATCATCTAGGACCATCACTCTGTTCCCAGAGCTAGTCCATTTCGTTCTCATTTCTGAAGAAACGGTGAAAGAAAGGGTGAGCTCAACTAGCCCGATGAAATATTATGACTAAGATAATGCGAGAATAAATTATCGTTAGCCTTGACGGTGTTAAAGCGATAAAATATAACAAACATCAAGTTTAAGCTGCGGACGGAACAAGCAATCCATTAAAAGAGTCAAGTAGAGAATAAAATCTACTATCTTTTATGATTTAAAAGGTTTTTCATCACTTTTATCATTTGGGACTCGACTTAATAAATAATCCACATCATCGAATCACCCTGCTTCTACGACCGAGGATATTCTTTAGTATCACGACCACGAATTATCCATGCACTACGACTAAAGATAATCATGTTTTCATCAGCGGTCTGATCATGCCATAAAACAATTCATCTTTGCACCCTTGGCGAAAGAGAATCCATAGCCATAATCATACCAAAAAGCGTCCATCGATGCACTACGGGCCGATGAGGACTTTTTCCACATCATTTGTAACATTACGGTTATGATTATCACAAGAATAATCCACAGTCATAATCATACCAAGTCCATCTATCCCCATACTACTAGAGGCCACGAGATGACTTTCAACAAAATATAAACATGAGGATGATGACAATGATATAAGAATTGATAAAACAAGTTCAAAATTAATTTATCTAGGAACGATATACGTCCAAATTGTCGACATGATCTTGCTTTGTAGAGAGTAAAATTCAAGAATGCTCGGAAGAATATTTCCATGAAAAGATCTTTGGATGAAGCCAAATATCGAGGATATTCCACTAATTTCATGGAGTATAGAAGTCAAAACTTTAACCAGTTGAGTATAATAAAGAATGGAATAACAAAAGAAATCACCATGCATGCGCGGTGCTTAGCATGAGCGAGGTTATTCAACGAGAATAATAAATAACGGAACCGGTCGGTAAATTAAAGCGGATATTCAACGAGAAGGATGTTCCAACGAATAATAAGAATAAAGAATAAGATAGCGAGAATAATAAATAAAATGCGAATTGGCGTACGCATGAGCGGGATATTCAGCGAATAATAAAAAGCGGAACCGGTCCGGCGTAAAAAGCCTGCAGACGAGGATATTCAATAAGAATAATAATAAAGAAGAAATTAAGTCAGGCGTAAAATGATGCGAACAGGATATTCAACAGAATAATAAAAGAATGGAATAATAGAAGAATTTCACCAAGTATAGGGTGGTCGGGCGTATCTGGTTATTCAGTTAGAATAATAAAGAATGGAATAATGAAGTTCTCTTCATGAATAAGAAAGAAATAATACCCCCTACGAGTACAACAAATAATATTCCCTACCTTAAAAAAGCTGGATCTATAGAAGTAGTGAAGTAGCGAGAATACTCTTCTTCTTTCTCTCTATAATTTCTCTCTATAATAATTGCTCTAAAGCTTTTGTGAATTGGTGAGAAATGAAGGAAGAATGAGCTTTATTTATAGGAAAATATAGTTTCGATAATTGCTTGCGTTTTGGGGCTCGAAATATTCTGATTATAATACCTTCGACTTTTCTTTCATTTTTAATTTAGTCCTACATAAGTATTATCGATCTTGCAACTCCCCTAATAGTAAATCATGTGAATCAATAGTACAATCATGTGAATAAATAGTATAATCATGTGAATAAATAGTATAATCATGTGAAAAAATTAATTACAGTATAGTACCTTCAACTATACCTCCATTTTTAACTTAGTCATAGCAAAGTATTATCAATCTTGCACCACCACCCCTAATAGTATAAGAATGTGAATCAATAGTACCCGTGAATAATAACTTTCGTGAATAGTAACTCGTGAATAGTAACTCGTGAATAGTAACTTCGTGAATAGTAAACTTTCATGAATAGTAAAATCAAACACGAAAAGTTATAGAATACAGGAGTGAACAATATAACCTCCAGGACATCAATTATCATCGAAATAAATGTCGATTTCCACTAACACTAATAATCCAATCTGATGGAACAATCAATTTCATCTTTAATCAACCACAACTTATTCATCATTAATATTATAACTCACAATATTTAACAACGAAGTCGTTTCCAGGAAAGGGGGCTTTCAGATAAGGATTTCTCCTTATTGGTAGCTTGATTAGGTGACCAAACCTCTCCTTAGTAGAACTTTTAGACATTGTCGATATTACAAATAATAATATGAATAACTTTGTCGTCTCAATTATTGATTTAATAATAATAAATATTATGCGAGATGATCTTGTGACAATAATTGAATCGATAATATGAGAGATATGATCACGTGACAATTACATAGCAATAATTGAGTATAAGCGGTGACTTCTCACGTAAGCATCGATAATCAATACCGTGTGTCTCTTATATGCAACCGCAGCGTATTCTTTGTACTTTTAACAGGGTGTTTCAACGAGTTAACGGTAAAACTTAAGTAGTTATTTTTATAAAAAAATATTTTTATCGTTTTCTCGATCAAGACAACAATAATTACGTTTGTGGGGTCCTGATGATTATTGTACCGTCGTACGGATATTCCCGACAAAAAAGAATATTCCCCGAGCCAATCGAATATTATATAACAACTTGCGTACTTTGAAAAATTTATAAATATTACCCACATTTATAACATTATATCAAATCCACACCATAATATTTAAAAATTATTTTGAGAAAATTAAATCTTTATTCATAAAATCTGAGGGTCTCCTTTTCTTACTCAACGCGTGAAGCTACCACGTTCATGTTTTCCACGATGGTATTGAATGATATGATCGTAATCTTTAACGACTTCGAGCCAACGTCTTTTGGCACATATTCACGTTCGCTTTTAGGTGAAGAAAATATTTTGAGGGTTTAAGAAAATGGGTTTAGACGAGTCGACTACAAAATTCGATTTCACGCCTAGTGGCACGCTAAGTCTTCAAGAATACGCCGTAAATTTATTAACATGAAATATCATTCAAAATCGCGGACTTCATCCAAGACTCCGATAAGCACGTCCACATCGATATTCTATCAACTCACATCGCTATTCATTTAACGCCGCTTCTGAAAGTCCGGCTTTTGAAGTATTCCACACAAGAAAGTCAACAACGA